>JAHRHZ010000190.1:426960-439153 GCA_024137785.1 Ginglymostoma cirratum | reverse complement strand
CAGCACCTGTGGCGGAGAAAACAGAGTTAACGTTTCGGGTCCGGTGACCTGCACCTCAGAACTGAGTTCTGAGGAAGGGTCATCGGACCCGAAACGTTAACTCTGTTTTCTCCTCCACAGGTGCTGCCAGACCTGCTGAGCTTTTCCAGCAACTTTGTTTTTGTTCCTGATTTACAGCATCCGCAATTCTTTTGGTTTTTACTTTTACACAGGTCATTGTGCAAAAACGCTAAAAAACTTTGCATTTTCTTATGGTCATAAAAAAAGTCATAATCAACTTCTCACCTTTTGGGAAACCTTTTGGAGGGATGTGAGGGGAGAAAGATTTAAAAAGGAATACTGCGTTCAGTTCTATTCTCCCTGCTATAGGAAGGACATGGTGAAACTTGAAAGGGTTCAGAAAAGATTATCAAGGATGTTGGTAGGGTAGGAGCTATAGGGAGAGGCTGAATAGGCTGGGGCTATTTTCCCTGGAGTGTGAGAGGCTGAGGGGTGACCTTATGGAGGTTTATAAAATCATGAGGGACACGGATAGGGTAAATAAGTCTTTTTCCCAGGGTAAGAGAGTCTAAAAGTAGAGGACATGGGTTTAAGATGAAGGGAAAGTTTTAAAAGGGACTTAGGGGGCAACATTTTCCATGCAGAGGGTAGTGCATGTATGGAATGAGCTGCCAGAAGTAGTGATGGAGGCTGGTACAATTATAACATTCAAAAGGCATCAAGATGGGTATATGAATAAGAAGGGTTAGAGGGATATGGGCCAAATGCTGGTAAATGGGTCTAGATTAATTTAGGATATCTGGTCAGCACAGACATGTTGGGCCAAAGGGTCTGTTCCATGCTGTACAGCTCTATGATTATGACAAGAGGGGCAACTTTTTTTTTAAAACCTAGAGTGGCTTGTGTATGGAATAAATTTCCAGTGAAAGTGGTGGATGCAGGTACAGTTACAACATTTAAAAGACATTTAGATAAGTTTATGAATAGGAAATGTTTGGAGGGATATGGGTGAAGCACAGGCAGATAGGACTAATTTAGTTTGGGAACATGGTCAGCATAGACTGGTTGGACTAAAGGGTCTATCCCATGCTTTTTGACTCTGACTCTAATTCTGGAACCATGGAATCAAAGAATCATACTGTAAGAGGTGGTTCTTCAGCCCACCAAGTCTGTACTGCCAAGAATACACTACTATCTACACTAATCCCGCACTAGATGCAACCTTGAATGTTATGACACTTCAAGAGCTCATCCAGGTACACTTTAAACATTGTAAGGTTTCCCGCCTTAACAATCTTCCCAGGTAGTACATTCCAGATTCCCAACACCCTTCGAGTGACAAAGATTTTCCTCAAATCCCCTCTCACTCTAACATTATGCCTCCTTGTTATTAACCCTTTGACAAAGGAAACAGCTGCTGTCTATCACTTTGACCATGCCCAACATAATCTTAGACACCTCTATCAGGTCTCCCTTCAAATTTATCTGCTCCAAAAAGATGACGGTTGAAGCTTATCCAGCGTCTCTTCATCGCTGAAATGCTCCAACCCAGGCAACGTCCTGGTGAATCTCCTCTCCACCCTCTCGAGGGAAATCACATCCTTCTTATGGTGTGGTGACCAGAACCACATACAGTACTCCAGCTGTGGCCTAACCAAAGTTCTGTACAGTTCCAACACGATCGCCCTGCTCTTATAATCTATGCCATAACCGGTAAAGGATTTTTTTTTCTGAAGTTTAGAGTATTTTAGCTTATACCTCAATTCCATGTACATGCCTCAATCTTTATTATGCTTTCTGAAACTAGACTGAGACATGAAAAACCAGTAGTATTTACTTCCTGGTTTGCTGTCCATGAGAACCTTGCTTAATGCTGAAGACACCAGGAGCTGCTGCTGGAATCAAAGTAACATTAGGAATAAGGATTTATATGCCACACAGATCTCCAGATCTTGGCAGCTTTCTTCAAGATCAGCAGCAGATGCCATCACACCGCCGCTGGCTGTGAAACCAGCCCTGTTGCTTTTCTTCTTTAATCCCACTAAGAGTTATCAAACACTGTTTCGGAGCAGGAGTCCATTCAGAGCTCCTACCAGAATACCTGAATAATGCATGAACCACCCCTGCAGAGCTATATCAGTGAGATAGCCACAGTGACTAGCCTACGTTCCCACAGCACCGCCCAGCCATCACAAACTGCATGCAGTTTTGACTCATCAACCAGCATCTTTGAATGAAAGACCCCACAGCCATTCCACCAAAAGTCCTGAACAGAAAACGAAGGGATTTTCATCAGATCAGTCTGGACTAGTTTAGGAAAGAGCATGTTAGTTCTGTAATGTGGAAATTTTGAACAAAGCTTATCAAACTGAAACAAATGAAAAAAATAAGTTAATTATTTACATTTGTTGAATCCAGATTGGTCGACTGAGACTGGCCTTGTTGCTGGTTACTGGTGCTACGTCCAGTTGTGGAAAGCATTGGTTCAGCAGTGTCTGTTGAGGTACCAGCTACATCCTTCTCATCCTCAGCTGACACGTTGGACAGCAAAGTAAGCACAGCAGAATTCTTCAGACCTGGACCAAAATAAATTTTGCAAGCATCGTAATTACTCCTTTTTTGAAAACAAATGGTAAACAAATAAAGACTGCCTGTGCAGCAAGCACATAGATCAGTCAGCATTTGTGGATTGGACAATTTGACATATGGATATTCTTCACAGAACTAGGTCATTCAGTTCCTTAACGTTCCAAAGTAAACCTTCCTTTGAAACTGAAGTCCTGAACCACTGTAAAAGCTGTAACTTAAAGGTTCACTTACCTACACATGCTGATGTTTTTTAGCACGCTATAATTTCCCAATCATTACTGCATAGAATTACTCGCAATTTATAGCACTGAAACAGGTCATCTGACCCAGCAGGTCTTTGCTAGCGTTAACACAGCATCCAAGCCGCCTCCTACCTATTTGCTCTAACTCTAGCATTCACCCTGCTATTCCTTTCTCTCTCGTGTTTTTATTCAAATTTGCTTAAATTCACCCACAACTTTTGCCTCAACTTCTACATTTGGTGACAAGTTCCACATTCTAATCATTCCCTACTGATATCATTATTAGATTTATTGGAGATAGAGATACTTATTAGTGTTAGATATTGGTCCTAGAGCTAAACATAGCAGAAACAAGGTATTCACTTGGATGATCAGCCATGATCATTTGAACAACAGAAGGGCCTAATGACCTACTGCTGCTCCTATTTTTTATGTTTCTGTGAGTGACAATTTTCTAAGTTTATGGTTTCTACCTTCTTCTCGGAAGACCACATACCGTTCCTAGCTCCTCAATCTCACTGAGCAATGGAACACCAATCCTGGTAGCTTCCATCAGAAAGACACCACCTGAACAATACAGCACTCCCTTAGCGCTGCATTATAATGTCAACCTAGACCACATGCTGAAGTACATTGGTGGGATATACACAACTGGCATTTTGCCTGGGATGACTGTCAGCACATACCGAAATGCAGAATAACTCAACACAAGGGAAGGGGTCATACTGGACCTGGTTTTGGGAAATGATCCCAGCCAGGTGAGTAAAGTTTCAGTGGGGGAGCATTTTGGGAGTAGTGACCATAATACCAAGAGTTTTAAGACACTCATGGATAGGGATAACAGCAGTCCTCAAGTAAAACTGTTAAACTGGGCGAGGGCAAACTTCAAAAATATTAGGCTGGAACTGGAGAATATTGATTGCAGCCGGCTGTTTTACGGTAAATTCACATCAGACACGTAGGGACATTACAAACTGTAGTTGATAAGAGTTCAAGAGCGGCACGTTCCTGTGAGAATGAAGGATAGGCATGGAAAGTTACGTGAACCTTGGATGACCAAGGATGTAATGACCTTGGTCAGAAAGAAAAGGGTAGGTCTAGGAGGATGGGAATTGATGAAGCCCTCGAGTGGGAAAGTAGGAAAGAACTCAAACAAGGAATTAGAAGGGCTAAAAAGGGGTCATGAAAGGTCACTAGCAAACAGGATTAAGCAGAATCCCAAGGCTTTTTATACGTACGTAAAAAGCAAGAGGGTAGCCAGGGAAAGGGTTGGCCCAAGGAAGAACAAAGGAGGGAATCTTTATGTGGAGCCAGACAGGTAAATGAAGTCCTAAACAAATACTTTATGTTGGTATTCACCAAAGAAAAGGAATTAATGGAGGATGATCTCAGGGAAGGGAGTGTCAAATCTCTAAGCCAAGTTGCTATTAAAAATAAACAGGTGTTGTGCATCTTAAAAAGTATTAAGGTAGACAATCCTCAGGTCCTGTTGGGATCTATCCCAGAATATAGAGGGAAGCAAGCGAACAAACTGCTGGAGCATTGACAGACATCTTTGTATCCTCTCTGACCACAGGTGAAGTCCCAGGGGACTGGAGGATAGCCAATGTTGTCTCATTCTTGAAGAAGGATAGCAGAGATAATCCAGGAAATTACAGTCCTGTGAGCCGCACGTCGGAAGTAGGGAAATTATTGGAAAAGATTCTCAGGGACAATATCTACATGCATTTAGAAGCAAATGGCCTTATTAGTGATAGACAGCATGGTTTTATGCAGGGCAGGTTGTGCTTCACTGACGTGATCAAGTCTTTTGAGGAGGTGACAAAGATGATTGATGAGGGAAAGCAGTTGACTTCGTCTATATGGGCTTCAGTAAAGCTTCCGACAAGGCCTCTCAAGGCAGACTGGTACAAAAGCTGAAGACATATTATATCAGGGGTGAGCTGGCAAGAGGAATACAGAACTGGCTTAGTCATAGGAGATAGAAGGTAGCGGTGGAAGGATGCTTTTCAGAATGGAGGGTTGTGGCTAGTAGTGTTCCACAGAGATCAGTGCTGGAACCTTTGCTGTTGTGGTCTACATAGATAGTTTGGAGGAACATGTAGCTGGTTTAATTAGTAAGTTTGCAGATGATACAAAGATTGGAGGTGTTGCGGACGTGAGGAGGATTGTCAGAGGATACAGCATTGGAGGCATGGGTGGAAAATGACAGATAGAGTTTAATCCAGATAAATGGGAGGTGATGCACTTTGGAAGGTCAAGTACAGGTGGAAACTATAGTGAATGGCAGAGGGCTCTGGGCGTGTAGGTTCACAGATCACTGAAGGTGGCAGTAGAATTAGATAAGGTTGTAAAATGGGCCTATGACATGATTGCCTTCATTGGAAGAGGCATTGAGTATAGGGGTATACAAGTTATGCCCAGCTTTATAGAACTTTAGTTAGGCACACTTGGAATAATGTGTACGGTTCTGGTCTCACAGTACCAGAAGGATGTGGATGCTTTGGAGAGGGTACAAGAAAGGTTTGCCATGATGGTGCCTGGCATGGAGGATTTTAGCTATGAAGAAAGATTGGATGGACTGGGTTTGTTTTCACTGGAACGCAGGAGGTTGAGGGGCAACCTGATTGAAGTTTATAAGATTGTGAATGGCATGGATACAGTGGAAAGCATGGGGCTTTTCCCAGGTGGAGAGGTCAATTCTTAGGGGACACTGGTTCAAGAGGGGGAGGGTTTAGAAAGAGATGTGCAAGGCAAGTTTTTCCACACAAAGGGTGGTGAGTGCCTGAAACGCGCTGCCAGAAGTGGTGGTGGAAGCGGACATTATAGCAGCATTCAAGAAGCACCTGGACAAATACATGAGTAAGGAGGGATACAGATCCTGTCAGTGAAGACAGTTTTAGTATGGAAGGGCAAAAGGTGTTGGTGCTGTATTGTTCTTTTGGAAACCATTCCCTTTCAAGCCCAAAGGGAGGCTACTGCTCATGAAGTCAAACCCCAACAGGAAAAGCAGTGCCAGTAAAAAGCGCACATTTCCTATCCAGTGTTAGTAGAAAGGGTTCCCAAGAGTCCATGCAGCACAGTGGTGATATCCCTAAATCTGGGTTAGAAGATCAAGCTCAAGTCCCATCTGCCATCGGGGTATGTCACAATATGACCAAGCAGGGTTGATTAAAAGATATTTTAAAGGGCTTCCAACTCAACATTTTGCTCTTCTTCAAGTTTACCCCTACATCACGGAAACATCATCGTCCTCACCATGCAAAATGTCAGCCTTCATTTTACCAAACGAACAAAATCCATACTGATGGCTTAGTGCTCAATTAGAAGATCATTTGCAGGAAAGGCTTTCGGTTACAGCAGTCAAATTACTGATGTCTTTTCTTTGGTGAACTGTTCAAAATCATTTCTCGGAGGACCCTGGAGAAAGGGGGAGGAGACACTTTGCTCCCTTTAATTTGAATTGGGTTCAAATGCACAGCAGAGGTGGAAGGCCAATTATATTAGAAGGATAAATTTAAAGGCTAAAACAAGTAAGTTAAAATCTATGATTTGAATATCTAGGTACATTAATTGAATTAAGGAATGCGAGTCATGCACATGACTAACTTTTCCCTTGATGTGCTTTGAGCAGATATTCAGTGATGAGCTCTGTGCAGCGAGCCTCCAGGGCCTCAGCGTGTTTGTGTACATCCGAGTCCAGCTCCTCTTCGGCAGGGTTTGGTTCTGTTACAACGTCAGCTGTGTAGAGGGCCAGTGCGCTGAACAGCAGCCAGGTATAGTTGTGGATGTACGGCTGTATGAGCCGGTGGCGGTCACTGATCCGAATCGTCACCATGGGGAACACAGTAATGCTGTGTGTTGGCAAGTGACTGCAAGAAATAAAAATAGAAAAAGCCTGGTACCTGTTTCAGTACAATCAAATTCATTACACAACTTACCACAGTTCTAAGTGCAGTGAAGGAACTCAGTGCAATTGATGGTTGAATTTCAATAAAAGTAGTTTTTGTTGCAAATCCAGTACTCTTCTCCACCAGCTTAGCTAACTTTATGAAAACAACTGCAAAGCAAGCGAAACAGTATAGAGATACACAACACATTTACTGGGGATGAAACAGAGCGAAGCCAATATAATCCACCTTCAAGCAGTTTAATCTGCTGGATTCAAGTTACACACTGACCAATATATGCTAGGGTGCATCACAGTTGTGGGGGGGGAGACCTTATGGTGAAACGTATGCTCAAAACAGTTGGAAACATTTTCCAGAAAGTCAATTAGTCAAATAATTAAGAATAAGATCTCCAAGTCAAATGTGCTGGAAGCAATGTTCAAGGGCACGATTTTGGCAGTTACTCAGAAGGCCATATGGTGAGATAATTTTGTTCATATCTTACCCCTGGGCACCACACCAGAGGCAGAGGGAACCAAATAAATCAGCAAGTTTACTGGAAACTCAGTGGGGTGCTTTTAAAGCGGGCACGTCTGTTTCCAACAGAATGAACAGATGGTAGCAACTGTGTAGAGTGTTGTGGGAAGGACAATGACAAATCTACAGAGTCCCTTAAAAAATCTGCTTTAAATAAAATGAGACAACCATATATTCACTAAGGCTGCCTACCCCCTTCTCCTTATTGCCACCCCACATCAGCTTTCAATTGCTGAACCTCTCGTCCCTCCCATTCCATCATACTGCTGACAGGCCTCTCTAGCTCCAATCTCCACAAATATCATCATTTTGCTGGCTGTATCCAGACTCTCACCAAGTATCACCCACCCACCTCCTCTGAGCTCGCTCACCTACATTGGTACCCAGCGAAGGAAGCAAAGCAAATGGGAAAACTCCCATCCCTGGTTCCAAGCCCCTCCATGGTTTTAACCCTCCCATCTCAATCATCTCCTCCAGCTTTGCTCAGCCCAACTCCAATTCTTCCCAAAATGCATTCAGTCAATTCTGACCATTTCAGCACTCCTGAAGCCAGTGTTGGCTTTTCGTTGTCTGGACCCTGGCCTCTGGAGTCCCTCCCAATTCTCTATTCATATTTTTCCTTCATTATAGTCCTCTTTACAACTTAACTTTTCAATCAGGCTTTTTCCCAAAGAGTATCATAACCCCATTTGGGACTCTGTCAAATTTTATTTGGTAACTTTTCACTGAAGCATCCTGAGGTGTTTATTACAATAAATCATTAATGCAAGCTGTTGCTGATGGTCTAGCTTTTTATTCCCAGCATGGGCCTCAGTTCTAATACTAGAGGAAGGAATGGGAAATGGCGGTTCCATGTTACACATTACTGTCCTCGATTACCTGTCAGGATATTTCTTCGCAGAATAGCATCCATAGCAGAGATCAAAGTCATCACATACATTACAGTTGATCCTGCGGCCTATGATCAATCCCTGGCAGTGATCACATGCGTACTCCATGTTCACCATTTTGTGATAATCTTCGTGATGTTCAGGCATCACTCCACCTGAAGAACAGAATCAGCGCAAAAACAAAACAGAGACAATTGATCATTAGCCTTCAGGAAAGTTACAACACTCTAGAATGCCGTGATTTAATATTGAGTAAACTACTGGAAAAACCTACATTCGACATGTTACACAGGAATTGTTAACATTACCCTGAAGTAAACACTAGCACATCAAATATAGCATTTTAAGAAAGCTAGATGTTGCAATAAGTTAGTCATGCAGGGGAATGGTACATTTCAATTTCTGATATTCGAAAATACTAGATAAAGCACCATGAGGTGCAGAGCAAGGTGGCTTCAACTGGTTCCAAGCTGCAAACCCTGACTATGCACCTCTGCAAATGGAATCATTTTCAGACTGCCACCAAAGTGTGTTCTGGACAATTCCCATAAAATCAGCTGACATATCATAGTCATGTACCTAGCAAACAGATACCCTTGTTTCTGTTTCTGGAAACTGACCACTGGAAATGTCGCAAGGTCCCTCCTATCCTTTAGATAACAGGAAGAACACAATCAGATTGTGCATTTTGAGCTATTACCTACGATGGCATTTCCCAAATTGCACAGCTCAAGAGAAGGCCATCCTCATGGTACAGCTCCCACTTACCTTAGTGCTGGTGCCAGTGCCCCATGAACCAACCTCCATTTCTCTCACACCAGTCATTGAGTCACACATTCAACTCTCTAATCTATCTATCTTATGACAATGGTTCTGCTTTTTTAGTTCAGCCCCTAGCTGCTCACAATCCACAAGAAGACCTCCAAGTCCTAGTCCTATCTCTGTTGGTGACACCCAAGTATACCATATTAACTGGTGCCTCCTCCTGTAACTGCACATTTCTCTTCAGTCACTGAGGTATTAAGGAACCTGATATCCTAGCACATGAATCACGCAAGGTTAGTACAAGGATATAGGAAATTATCATGAAGCCAAGTGGAATGTTGTCATATATTGCAAGAGGAACGGAATAAAGAAATAAGGCACCTTTCCTCCAGCTGTACAAGGCTTTGCTGAGACCACATCTGAACTGCTGTGTACAGTTTTGATCTCTTTACTTGAAAGAGACATCATTGCTTCAGAAATAGTTCAAAAGGGGTTCATTTGACTTATTCCTCACATGAAGGGCCTATCTTAAGTTTGGGCCTTTGTCCATTGGAGTACGCGAGAGAGGTCACCTGCTTTTAAGTCCTATGTTCCTAAGAGGTTGAACTTACCCTCAATAAGTTTCCTTCTAGATCAATGCACTGGGTACAAGGCTGAAGAGGACACTTTAACCTGTGTCTGAGCTAGGAGCTGTCAAACCAACTACTCCTATAGAACTATTCCCCCACACTGTGAGAAATTCTGCAGCTCCACACGATGTCCCGTTGCATACAATGTCTGATTCTTCTTTAGAGCTGGAAGGTATTGGAAAGTAGGACCATTTTTATACTTTAGTCAGAGGCAGAGGAGGACCAAGAGAGCAGTTGGTATAGAGACCCAGTGCAAAAGGTAAAGAGGTCATTAGTAGTGGAGATAGAAAAAGTGAGATTAAAAAGTAAGATGCAAAAATGGTGCCAATTTCGGTATGCAAGGGAGAGAATTGGTCCGTTCTACCAAGTGCAAAGTAAACAAAACATGACAAACAGGACAGTAGGGTACTAAGAAAAATGGAGAACAGTTGTTCAGTTTGCATAGGTCAACATCTTTAGTTGAACACTGCCTTCGTCAGAAGTACAGCATTCAGTTCTGGGCACTACTTTTAAGGAAGGACACATACCTTAGCCACAGAGGGCTCTCAATACAGAAACACCAGAATGGTACCAGGTATTGGCTGGCTAAACTAGGGCCAAAGGTTGTATAAACCTGGATTAAAGACACAGCAGCTGTTTGCATATAAAGTTGACTAAAGGACAGAAAGCAGACAATATTTGCGAATTGGTCTTTTCCAGACTCAAGGACCACGTGCCTTGGTGTCCCTGTTTCCTTTCATATACATTAATGGCTTTGGCATGGGTATACAGGTGCAGGTTCAGTGTCTGCAGTTGGTGTGGATCTCAAAAATGGAGCAAAGAGTGTAAAAGACTCCAGGATACACAGTTATGAAATGGGCAGAAACATTACAGATTAATGTGTGACATGATTCATTTCTCCTAGAATGACGACGAGAGGTAATATGAATTCAATGGTACGATTTGAAAGGTGCAAGAATACAGAGATCTGTGTGTGGAATGATAAATCTTTCAAGGTGCCAGGACAAGCTGGGAAGGCTGCTAATCGGCATTGGGAGACTTGGATTTCATAAGAGGCATAGAACACACAAGCAAAGAAGTTTTCTGAACCTTTAGAAATGACTGGTTGAAGTACAGGTAATTCTCCTATAACACGACAGTTGCGTTCTTGTGCAACCTCGTGCTATAGAAAATCGCATTATAGGGAAATCACTATAGAAAATCATTATACTGTACAGTAGAAAGTTCACGTTATCCAAACAGCGTCCACTATTCATCAATCATATTATGGTCAATTCGCATTAACAAAACACGCATCAGAGCAGAAACACTTGTACTGTGGTTAACTTTAAGCACCACACTCCAGCAAGGTTAGAATGGAACTAGAGGTGAAAGACATCAGTTTTGTGGAGATACTTCAGAAACTGGGGCTATGCTCCTCAGAACAGAGCAGGTTAAAAAGAGCTCTGATAGAAGTGCTCAAAATTGTGAAGGATTTAGATAGGCTAAATAAGGACAAACGGTTTTTTGTGGCAGAAGGATACAGATCTGTAAGAGAACTGGCACGATACCAGAGGCGGTGCCTTACGCAGCAAGTTGTTATAATCTGGTATGTTCCATTTGAAAGGATGGTGCGAGCACATGCAATAAGTTCCAAAACACAAATGAACAAATTCTGAAAAGGAAAGATTTCTGGGCTAGGGAAAGGAGAAAGGGATCATCAGACAACTCTTTCAAAGACACAGCACAGAGATAATGGATCTCAGTGTTGTATCACTCCATAACTGCTTCTCTTGCTTTTTAAACATTGAAAGGTTAATCAGGGTGTTCAATGTGGTTAAAGAATTTGATCAGGTAAATACTGAGATACTGATTCCTGCATGGATATAATTTAGAACAAGGAGTGGAAGCGTAAATCTAAGGTCAGCTGTTCACAAGGAGGTCAGGAAGCACATTTTCACATCAAGATTAGTTAACATTTCAAACAATCTCCCCTCAAAAAAAACTGTGGAACTAAATTAGTCTTGAAAGCTCAATTTGATTCAGACTGGTAGCGCTTTGCTGGGTAAGGATATGAAGGTAAATGGATTAGAGGTAGGAAATGGAGCGGAGGTACAGATCATTCATATCTGATTTGAGAGAGAACAGGCTCGTGAGCCCTACTCTGTTCTTATAGTCCTTTCTTCATAGTCTAGTCTCAAAGGATTTGAGGGGCCACTGTGTCACTGTGTCACATGTCACTGTGGCACTTCTCTGAACCAGGTCCACGGTGTGGCCATTTCCTTCTTGGATTAGCAACCAGAACTGTTTGGCATATGCAAATTGCAGCCTGACACAAGTTCTGCAGCCAGAGTTAACAAGCATGGGGCTGGATGAACACAGCAGGTCAAGCAGCATCATAGGAGCAGGAAAACTTGACGTTTCGGGCCTAAACCCTTCATCAGAAATGGGGGAGGGGAAGAGGCACTTCCTACAGACAAAAGGGGTGGCCACGGGTACCCGCATGCCCAAGCTATGCCTGCCTCTTTGTAGGTTATGTGGAACAATCCCTTTCGTACCTACACTGGCCCTAAACCCCACCTCTTCCTCCGTTACATTGATGACTGCATCGGCACCGCCTCGTGCTCCCACGAGGAGCTCGAACAGTTCATCCAATTCACCAACACCTTCCA
>JAHRHZ010000190.1:388048-426560 GCA_024137785.1 Ginglymostoma cirratum | reverse complement strand
ACCTTTACTGGCTCCATCCCCGCCTCTTCGACTCGTCTGCCTCCTCTTCACCTATCCTCTCCTCTATCCACCTTCTATCCGCCTCCCCCTCTCTCCCTATTTATTTCAGAACCCTCTTCCCCTTCCCCATTTCTGATGAAGGGTTTAGGCCCGAAACGTCAAGTTTTCCTGCTCCTATGATGCTGCTTGACCTGCTGTGTTCATCCAGCCCCATGCTTGTTATCTCGAAATGTATCCAAGTCTTTTTTTTTGTTCCACCTTGAGTATTGTTTCTAGCCCTCACTCCTGGATCACAACCTAATCTTTTAACTTTGGCCTTTCAGTTCTCTTCTCCAACCCACCAACTCTCTGGAGGTTTAAACAAAAAAAAGGCCACTTTTACTCTATTCAAACAGAAAACACATTAGGCAGTATATTCTATTCCCACATTTAATAAATATTCAAAAGAATAAATACAACATTATAGAATATTCACAAACCAGAGATTTTGTTTCTCTCAGTTAAATAGAAAGTGATGTGTACCAATGACAAACAGCAGGTAAAGTGAGGGATGAATTGATCTTACTCACCCTTCTTTTCTCCTCAGCAGTTGCATTAGACATTCTCTCATACCACACACGAAGCTGTATTCCATCCTGACATTCCTCCATCCACTCTTTGTTACACTCATAATCTGCAATCTCATCCTCTTCACTCCACTGGCTAAACAAATACAAGATTCAAATCATTTACAGTCCACAAAGGTTTAATGAACAGTTTGAAACGTAGCACTTCCTGTCTGGAGACTGATGTAACAGCTTCCTCAGATGCATGGTCTGCCTCCTGAGCTCCACCATACACAAACTCTAACAGATCCTAAACCCACCATATGCTGAGTCTCATGTTTCACCCAATTTTTAAACCACAATGTTTTGCACCTTTTACCCGACCCTGATACAAATCTCTCATCCTATTCTATGCTAAATGTCACCTCCCGATCACCTTATCCTTTTACCAAATCCTACTTTGTTACTATCACAGACACCAAAACCATTCCCTATCACTCCTACTTGTACCAAAACCCCTTCAACATTGTTCCTACATTTTAACAATTCCCACTAACTCAGTAGTTTATCCTCACCAATCCTTTACTGAGGTACACACAGGAACACTGCATTCAAAATTCTCTTTGCCCATTGAAGCTTCAGGCGCCATTCTTGTTCCACCTCAAGTATTGTTTGCAGCCCTAACTCCTGGATTATAATCTAACTTTTTAACTTTGGCCTTCAGTTCTCATCTCCAACCCACAAACTCTTAGAAATTTCAATCATTATATTCTGGAATCTCCTCCCTACTGACTACATTTCCTCCTGTTTCCAAAGTCCTCTTTAGACCCTTTTACACGACATCCTTCATCCCCAGTTCCGGTTTGACAATGGTTTATGACAATGCCCCACACATTTCTTTATATTAAAGGTCACGTACATAAGATGAATGTATTAGCAATTGCTGTCAGGCTTTTATCTTGTCCTGCTGGTTAGCAGGATAACCAAAGGTATAACACAGATGGCGAAGTCTGTGTCATTCACAAAAAAAAAACAAACAGAACATTGTTTTGGGATTAACAGGGAAATGTACATATCTGTTTTGCCTGGCAAAACTGTTCAAAAACCATAACCACGTGCACAATTTTATCATTTGAAGTTGCTTAAATATCAGTTTTATGTAAAGTCCTTCTCCCTCACCATTAAGTAGATTTCCAGGGAGTGAAGAGAGTGTCTTTCTCATGTTTAAATTCAAATATACACAAGGAGAGCCTTTAAAAAGCACCAGTCATACACCAGGCTGCTGTACGTGAAATCTCTATCTTTTTAATTACTCATATTTCAGCCAATTCAGACTACACCAGGGTTGTACTCACTGTATAGCACTATCATGGATACTGATATTTTCTTGTGACATTGCCAGTAAGAGATCAGGCAGCTTGATTTCATCGAAGAAGGGCATGTCCAAGGGCTCCCAGCCCATATCAAGCAGGTGAAGTAGACAAGTCTGCACACAGGATAATGCTGGGAGAAGAGACCTAAAGCAATGGAAAAAGTACAAAAACAAAGAAGAGAGAGCATTCACTTTGAACTTATTCAGGAAGCCATGCAGCAATCTTACATTACCAACAATGAGAATCATTACCAAATTGATGGGGAGCAGCATGTCACAAGTGAGGGAGGGAGTGGGCTACACAGTTTATCTGCACTGAGTGTAATTGCAAACAAACTAAACTAGAAATGGAGAGGCAAAGAAAGGGGGGCACTATTAGCTTAACCTTGAGTAGAGATTTTCTTCGAAATTTTTTTCCCCCAAGATTTATAGGTTGAGCTTTACAGGGAAGTGTTAATGCTCTCTGCTTCCTCTGATTGTTTTGCAATCCTCCCATCCATGTTTCAGCCTAATTCTGAGCAGTAGTCCCACAGTATCTTTAAATGTTATAAGTAATGGCACTAGTGAATGACGAGCCAGAGAACAGGCCAGTGTTGATGACAGTCCAAAGCTTGAACATTGTATCCCTGAGATTTGGAAACCTTCTTCAATAGCCTTATCCTGTAGATCATTGCAAAAATGAGGAGTTGCTGGAAAAAGAAGTTGTCAGTCTGAGGTAAAATAATTGAACTGTTGCTTCTGTCAAGACGACAAAATAAATTTGTCCACAATTGTAGACTTATTCCTAAAGGCATGGGAAAAGAAATGTGCCTTTAACACCATATCATGCAATTAGTCTTCAAATGTCTATCTTCCCTTACATCCTCAGCATTATATACTCCCATGTCCACTGTATCGGAATACAGAACAAACATCTCTCTGTCTTGATGGAACCCTGCATTACACTTGCCTGCATCATTTGACTAAGAAAGCATCTTTTACTGTGCCTCAGCATCAGGAATCACTGAGTTCTCTTAATTTCAGAACTTCACCTTTAACTTTGCAGCTGAAAGAAGGTCTGTGGGATAAGGATTAGTGGCTGATCTCAGCCACACAGAATCCAACTGTGCAATTCTGACACTTTGAATAAGTAAGCCTCCATTGCAATGTTGAGAGATTCGGAGTTGCACCTTGTTGATTTGTAAATCCAAGACCATATTAAGATAATGTTGACATCACATAAAACGGCTATATTTTTAATTAATCTGGTCCTGGTTGGGCTGCAATGGACTCATATTCACTGGAAAATCAACTTCAAGATCTGGAATTAAGAGTCTAATGATCACCATGAATCCATTGCTAATTGTCGGAAAAACCCATCTGGCTCACTAATGTCCTTTAGGGAAGGAAACTGCCATCCTTACCTGGTCTGGCCTACATGTGACTCCAGACCCACGGCAATGTGGTTGACTCGTAACGGCCCTCTGGGCAAAAAATGCTGGCCTGGCCAGTGATGCCCTCATCTTGTTAATGAATAAGGAAAAATAACTCCCGATCCTTTCCTCTCTATAACATTCTGACTGTTGTAATTGTGACAATATGTGCCTTTAAGAGGGATTTGTTCTGTTCTGGTTCTCTTGAAGAGGTGTGTTGTAAACCCGGTGCCAAGGTGTCGGCTCCATGGAAAGCAGAGTAAATAGCTTTGGGTTTTTTTCTGTGAGTTAGACAAAAGAATTAGTGAATGGAGTCGAGGCTCAACACAGACCTTTGGTTTTTAGTTTTTGCTTTCAATAGCTGCAGTTGGGGTTTTGGAGTTGAAATTGCTAGATACAGCTCTTTCTCTGCTGCTTGATTCATTCTGTCAGTGTTCCTTCTCCTGGACTGAAGGGGGATAGCAAGTGAATGAATCGGAGTTGCTAAATTTGCCTTTACCAAATGTGTGTTTGTGAGATGCTGCTATATTGGGACAGTCATTGAGTAGTAGTTAAATAACTTTATTTTGTTACGTATTTTGACAGAGTTAAAGTTATGCCAGTTGTAGGGTTGTCCTGTACCTGGCTATGTAAGGCGACTTCACCTGAACACACTAGGCAGCCCATGCCTGTTTACAAGATGACAGACAGACGCTAAGCAAAACTAAGCAGCCTGCTCACACAGTGAAATACAATGGTACCTTTGAACAGAACTGCTAGAACAGTCAGTAAAAGAATGCTGGTATGTTCCCATCTGAGACAGTTCTGATAAAAAGATGCCTTAGGACAGATAAATGACTAGTTCCAGCTTTATTAATGAAAGCATGATAGTCCCAGTAAACGAATAGCATCGGGTGCTAGATTAGATCCTTAAGCAGCCGCAAGGATAACAGCTAAAGTTATTTTGTAGTAAATAGTTGCCTCTTTGAAGCTGCCTGCAATATTGATTAGTTTCTAGCTAAAAATGTTCTAAACATAAAAGCTCAACCAGGATATAATACAAGCCTAAAAAACATTTAAGCTTATGATTACCAGCAAAGATTAAATAGGCCCAACCTCTATTCTCCACAGAAGATATGACTGAGAGGTGACCTGATAGAATTATGAAAGGGTTTGAGAGGCCAAATGTAGAGAGGAGGTTTCTACCATGTGGGGAAGTTGCTACTAACCTAAGATAGTGACCAAACATCCAAAAAAGAGCATTGGAGGGACCACTTTATTCATGTTGCATTGTGGAAGCTGTTGTCATATGAAGTGAACAATGCAAATATGGATGCTTTTAAAGCGATGCTAGATAGATACATAAAAGGAGAAATCAAGAAATATTTGCAGATGAAATAGGTGGTAATGGCCTAGTGGTATTATCACTAGACTATTAATCCAGAGACCCAGGTAATGTTCTGGGGATCCAGGTTCAAATCCTGCCATGGCAGATGGTGCAATTTGAATTCAATATTAAAAAAAATCTGGAATTAAAGAGTCTAACAATCCAACCGTTGCTGATTTTCACAAAAAACCCCACCCTGTTCACCGATGTACTTTAAAGAAGGAAGTCTGTCAATTTATCCAGTCTGACCTACAAATGGCTCCAGACCCACAGCAATGTGGCTGACTCTCAACTGCCCTCTGGGCAATAAATGCTGGTCTAGACAGTGACATCCACATCCTGTAAGTGAATAAAAAGAAAAGGTGGTCATGATGGCCACTAGACCACGGGTCAATGGTCTGTTGCTATGCTGAGATTGAAATGAGATGATGACAGATGCACAAATTGTAAGATCTGTATGTAGCAGAATTGTCAATTTCAAACTGTCTTTGAAAGATTTAAGGATTTTAAAGGTAAAGATTATACTGGTCTTTTTTTCTGATTTGTGCTATTTGACAATGGTAATGAGCTGGTAATGTATTAAACAACAAATCACCTAGTTCTGCAGATTTTGCAGCTATGGTTAAGTGCATACTTTTCAGAAGACATGCATCATTGGGATCCAACTAACATTTTGAAACAGTGTCTGGAAAGGAAGCAAGGAAATCGCAGAAAAGGGGTTTGCAGGTCGTCAAATTCCAGGAATTGAAGATCCATGTTTACACAGTATATTTCCTAAATCCAGAAGTGTGGCAGCCAAAGATCCACAAACACGTAAAAATGTTTGAGCCAAGACAATGAAGACACCACAAACAACAGCTGCATCACTAACTTATTCCAACACTGAAAACGGGAAAATTCAACAGCAAGTAAAGGATGACGAGCTGATCAGAAAAAAGTATCATGCAGAAAAATACCACTCTCTGCTCTGACATTCTCCAAAAGGCCAAATGGCTAGCTCTGAACTACATGGGAAAATGAATAAAAACAAAAACATTATTGGGTTTTAGTATCAGGTAGATTTGAGAACCTACCAGTCTTTGTCAGAGTTAAACTGACGGACAGCATTGACCAGTAGCAGCACAAGATTGTAGTAAGCCTGCCGGAGCTCATTCCATTGCTCCTTTCCACAGCCTTCCAATTGCTGATGATAACTGCAGACACAAATGCAGTGTTAGAAACTGTTTTCCTGTTACATGATAAAATAACATTCACAAAGGTATTACATGAGCATCTGCAACCACCAGAGTAAACTTGTATAATTCTAAAAAGAACTCCAGGTTACCTTCATATTAAATAAATCAACTTTGTTATTTGTATAGTACTTCTAACCCAATAAGATGTCCAAAAGGACTTAATCAGAAATGTTATGAAGTAAAACTTAACAACAGCACACATAACAAAATTTAAAACAGGTACAAAAGATGCGGACAAAGTGTAGGTTTTAAGAAGCATCACAAACATGAGATAGTCAAGAGGTTTAGAAACAGAATTATAGAGTTTACAGCCTTGCAGTTGTAGGCACAGCTGCTAATGGCAATGCAATGAAAACTGGGGATGTACAAGAGGCCAGAATTATAGGAGAAGGCATCTTATAGGAGAAAGATAACAAGGTGCGGAGCTGGATGAACACAGCAGGCCAAGCAGGATCATAGGAGCAGGAAAGCTTGACGTTTCAGGCCTAGACCCTTCATCAGAAATGGGGGAGGGCAAGAGGGTTCTGAAATAAATAGGGAGAGAGGGGGAGGCGGATAGAAGATGGATACAGGAGAGGATAGGTAGAGAGGAGACAGACAAGTCAAAGAGGCGGGGATGGAGATGGGTTGTGGGGTTGGAGGATATTAGAGATAGGAAGGCATGAGATGTTGGAGGCATTTGAAAACAAGGACGAGCTTCTTTTTCCACAATAAGTGTTGCTTAACTGGTAGCTGACGTAGGTCAGTGAGCACAGAGTGATGGATGACTAGGACTTGGTGCAAATTGTTTAGCAGAGTCTTTGATGAGTTTAAGTTAAGAAGGTGCAAAGTGGAAACATTATTCATTCTAAGTTCCTGATCACACCTTTTTGATCAAATGCAGGTTGAAGAAACTAAGTTCTGAGCAAAAGATGAAGAAAACAAGAACAGCATTGATGTTTATTTGTAAACTTGTGCCAAATGTGATCTCTATTGCAACTGGAGATGAAGGTTAAAACTTGAAATTTTAAAAATATTTCCGCAGGTTGATCATGCTCTCTTACAATTCAGGAAATATCCACAATATTTGTTCTTTAACCCAGGGGTTCTCATATTGTCCTCCCAGTGGCACGGAGGCTGCTTCAAAATGCAAGTCCCTGATGCACAACCCTGCAGTCAAAACCATATGAGGGGACAGAGCAGAGCCCTCATTCACATACGCTTCACACAACCAGGCAGGCTCTTCACGTCATAGCACAAGTTGTAATAAACCCAAGCAACAATGAAACAAAATTTATGTTACAATTACCACAGACAGTACGATTAAGTTTTAAAGCAATGATGATCCAGCCAAATGTGGTGCCTGGAGCTGGAGCTGGAATGAAGACGCCCAGTATGGAACCAGACATCACTGCACTGCTATTTCATCAATAAACAGTGCCATTCTTTTCATTCATTGCGGACTTCTTTTGGTGGGGCTGGTGAAAACAGATTGGTACACTGACTCAGGGATTTTTACTCTCCTTAAATGTTCTGCAAACCAAACTTTTGAGAGCTACTGCTCTAATTCAAATATTTTACTGGATGTTGGAAATAAGCGAAGAGAGTTCCTTGCCATTATCTGGAATAGAAAGCCTGGATTTCTTAGATTAAGGTTTATTACAATCAGGAGCATAACTGCACACTGCACTATTTGTGCATCCACCAGGAGATCACAAAAGTGATACCAGATCATTATAAACAAAGGCAACTGCAATCAATGGTAACAAGGGCCCGTTTTCAGATAGCAATAAGATAGTTTATCTACCCAAGACTGATTTTTAACAATGATCTTTTTTAAAAATTGATTTCATCCCAGCAATATGAACAAAGAATATACAAATTTAAATTGCTGTGTCTCACGTACACAAAGAAAACACATCTGATTATTCATTTTCAAAACGCCACCCGTTCCTCTAACTGACGCATATGAGAACTTCAAGGAAGCGCCTTGGAAGCGCCTTGGAAGCATTGACTCAGGCAACTAAATCTACACACAAATCCCCAGATGTGGTCTCACCAAGGTCTATATAATGGCAGTAAGACATCTTTACTGCTATACACAAATCCTCTTGTAATAAAGATCCAAATACCATTTAAGCTTCTTAATTTTTGCATCTTTTCTTTCCCCTTTCTCTTCCCAAGGGGGAGGTTCAACACCTCACAGCTCTAACAATTTAAGAAATACTCAGTATTTCTGTTTTTCATACTGAAGTCACATTTCTCTACATTGTATGCCACCTTCCAAATTTCTATCTACTCATTTAACCTCTCTAAAACTCATTGAAGTATCTTTATATCCTTCTCACATTTCACATTTCCATTTAGTTTTGTGTCATCTGTAAACTTGGAAATATTACATTTGATTCATGTAGATTGTGAATGGCTGGGACCCAACCATTATAGTACCCCACTAGATACGGCCTGCCAATCTGAAAATAACCCTTTTTCACCCCATGGCCTGGAGCAGCAGAGCTTTGAAAAGTAGTTGGCTGGGGCTGGGTTGGGCTGGAACTGGGATTCAGACTGTGAACTGATCACTTCAGGAGAAATCAAGAATCGAAAGTGCAATGTCACAGGGAAACAGATAAGTGATTAGTTTGAGAGTACATTGTTCACTTATCTTTTAGGATTCAGGTAATTTGTTAGCAATTGTGAAGTTTTATTAGTCAAGTTTATTGGAAGTAGTAAAACCTATTGGGAGTTGTTGTGTTTAGAAAATATAAATTAAGCAAAAATAACAAAGTAATTAATTCAAGCTATCTGGCAGGTCAGATGATGTGTCGTGACTGCAGAATGTGGTAGCTCCTGGACACTGGTATGACCCGGGGAAAAATGTCTGTAGCGAGGGTTAGTGGATTGAGGAGCTTCAGCTCAGAGCTGGACATTGAACAGCAGGCACTGCAAGACATCAGGGACAGGGAAAGTTACTTGGCCACTTTTCTCTCGGATGAAATCACACCACTTAAGATCAAGTCTTTGATTTAGACAGTTGCTATGGACAGGTGCACCTACGAGTAAAGCAGATAAGGAGATCAAGGAGGTGGCGGTAGAGAAGCCTCAGCCTTTGCAATTGTGCAACTGGTTCAAGGATCTTGTATTGTGCATGGATAAAAACAGGAGCTACAGGCTGGATGAGCAAACTGACCATGGCACTAAGGTAAAGAAAGCCATTGATTGGAGAGAGTCAACGGGCATGTAATGCTAAGATGGGACAGTACAGTCACAAATTAGACAGCTTTCTTTGCAGGAGAGTCCACTCAGCTACGCTGCCTTCCTGATATGATATGCTGCAACAAAGGAAGCAGATCCAGTGTCACAGTCTACATAGACACCATTGACACAGGTAGGACCACGAAAGTGGTTCTGCAAGGGTTTATGAGCAACTACCAGTTAAAATTAAAAAAGACCATAAGAGGTCATGATATCTGCAGGAGGAAATTGACATAGGGTAAATAAAATTAGAGAATGAACGTGTGGCTCCAAGACTGGAGTGAGAGAAGTGATGGTTGGTTCATAGGGTACTGGCAGTAGTATCATGGAAAACGGGTGCTGTAACATTGGGATGGTCTTCAAATGATCTTTCTTTTGCCAAGATGGGAAACACATCACATATAACAGCTGAAGTTGCATAATCTGATTGTGTGTTTCTCCTGTTATCCAAAGGACAGGAGGGACCTTGTCGCATTTCCAATAATCAATTTATAGCAACAAAGACTGGGTAACATGACATTACCAAATAATACACTTTTAAGAACACATTTCAGTTGTAAGTGGGAACTGTCCTTGATACTATCTGGTCATAACCTGAAAATTAATGCTGTTGCATAGAAGCACGGAGTATGCAATTGGGACAGTCTTCAGCTGAACCACGGAGGACCAATGTTCTGGCGAGTTGTATAACTAGGATACTAGAGAGTGCTTCAAACAAAACTGGTGGGGAGGGGTTCCAATTTTGGGAAGTTTCCATAAATTAAACTAGTAAAATTAAGAGAGCATGCTAAAGCTGGTAAAATGCAAAGAGACGGGATTAATGAATGATTTCATAGTAAAGGTATCTCTAGGTAGCAGTGATCATAATATCATGGAATTTCATATTCAATTTGAAGAGAAGAGTAGATTTAGTACTAATGTTTTTAACAAAGGACAATTATGAGGGCATGATAATCGAGCGGATTAAAGTGAACTGGAAAAGAGGCACACAACAATTCATTAAAGATACTGTGCCAAAATACACAGATGATATATATTCCAACAAGAAAACACCACCTGTGGATGACTGAGGAAGATGAAGAAAGTATCAAAATTAAGAAAAAAAAAATTTTAAATTCCTAGTTAGAAGATTTAATAGAATTTAGAGAACAGGAAAGAATGGCTAAAAGATTAATAAAGATGGAGAAATTAGAGTAGGACAGAAAGTTAGCTGGCGTTTCTACAGGTATTTAAAAATGGAGAGAGTTAAGTAAAGGAAACGAGAGTAGTGTCCTGGAGTATATTTCTGGGGAAAGTAATAATGGAAAACAGAAGAATGGCAAAAGAAATTAACAGGCCTTTTGCTTCTCACTTCACTGAAGAGGACAGAAAGAATATTGCTGAAATAATTTTGAATCAAAATTTGAAAGGGTAAGAGGAACTTTAAACAATTACAATCACTAGGAAAAGAGCACTGAGAAATGATTAGAAGTTAAACCTGACAAATCCCCAGGTTCTGACAAACTTCATCCCAGGGCAGGACTTCCCAACGTGAGTTTCAGGACCCCCAGGTGGGGTCAAAAGCTTGAGTAAGCAATTGCCAATGTCACACTCTAACCAAGTTAAAACAGCTCTATAGCTGCACTCATAGTCCTGCAGCTCTCAATCAGGAGTCACAACACTAAGCTTCAAATGGGATCTCACAGGGTCAGGGCTTAGGATGCGCTGTCCTGGGCTTTAATAGATGCATTTACTGATATAGTAATTCACTGGCTCAGACATCACAAGTACAATGATAAGAAGTTCATTAATCCAATCTACGTCTTTCATGTTCTTGTCATTTATTTTTCCTGTTTTGCATCATAGGGATTCAGAATCCCTATGATTCAGAATCAATGATTTTTTCTAAAATGTGCAGTTGACAATCTTTCAAAATTAATTTTGTTTCATTAGACTTCAGTCTAAATTCTCCAATAAATTTCTATATTTGAACCAACATCATGATTTTACTAACAAAATCTCTAATCTAAAACAAATTTACCCTTCAAAGGGGAAAGCACATAAGATGACCTGCTTTTCTTTTCATCCTCACCATTTCCCTTATGTTAAAAGAAATACACTGATTACTTGCAACTTCCCCAAGACATCAATCTCCAGAGAAAACAATGTACAATACTGTATGGAATGATGTGTGATATCAGGAAAAGAGAAAGGAGGTTAAGCTGGCTGAGAAATGATGTATGGAAAGTTTTATTAGATTTTTAACCAAATGCTTATAATAAAATGTGTAGAAAAGGCAGACTTGTTTGGCAGCCAACTCCATCTGCCGTGTCTCGCTTTCACACACATGGCCTCTATTTGCATGAGTGCACAATACTGTCAAAAAATGCTAACTTGTTTATATAAAGTACAAGGACTTTCTGAATCAAATTAAAACAAAGCCATCAGAAAGTGGCTTCCACATCAATGGGCAGCATAAGTATTTATGCAACAAGTAACTACGAATACAAATAACTTCCAATGCATGACCCACGGTGTATTTATTTTGGCTGCTGTAAGTGAAAGCAGCGTGCAAACAGGCCAAAGAAATCAGAAGCTGTACATTCAATTTCCAGCCACTGCCTTGCAAGCCAATTGCACCATGATGAAGTAAACACAAGCTTGTTGGCTACATTATTCTTCAGTTTAAAAGAGTTAGCAAGTGGGGGGGTAAAGAATAGTTTCCAGTACCCCACCAGTCACTCATCCCTAGTGCCTGGAAAACCTCAGAATATATGTCAGTCAAGGACAAAATCGGGCTCAGACATTATATTCCTACGGTTGACTGAACTGCCATCAGTTACTATCATGATTCCCACAATGAAGTGCAGACACTTAAAGGTGCCAGCATCCTACAGTTGAATCAAGTGAGGAGTCTAGTCTATACTTACTTTGGTTCCTGTATGTGAATACAGAGCTAACTGCTTGTGTAAACTAAAACACTCCAACTGTCTCAGAGAAAGTTATTTACAAAGATAGCACAGTAATTTCTGGTTAAATTAAAAAAAAGGGCAGTGAAATCAGCCATGTTTAAGGTGCCAAAGCAGAGTCATCAAGAAAGTTTTTTTTAAAAAACTTTATTCTAGTGTCATAATTCCCTTACATTTTCATTACAGTCCCGTTTACCTGCAGCTGTTACAACAGCATAAGAGCTGTCTAAAGTCAAAATTTCAAAAGGGGGTGTGGGATAAGATGAGGCAAAGGAATCTTGAAGTTTGTGAATACAAAGCCGTGAAGGTGGCAGGGCAAGTCAAGAAAGTGGTTATAAAGATATACAAGTTCCCAGGGCTAAAGTAGCAAGGAGGTTCTAATGGACTCTTATTTAAAAAAAAAATTTCAGATTCAGTTATGGAGTCTTTCTACACGAGGCAGAAAAGACCAAAAGGAATGGCTACAGGGATGTCAGACTTCAATTATGAGGATGGATTGGTAAAATCTGGGGCTGTTCTCCTTAGCAAAATGATAGAGTTCTTCCAAAGACAAGGGCCCATGACAGAGTACGTAGGGGGAAACCATTCAAGTTAGCAGAAAGTTCAAGAACCAGAAGACACTGACTTAAGGCCCTTGGCAAAAGAGGTGATAAGACTTTTTCTTAAAATACAGCGAGTGGTTAGATTCTGGTATGTACTGCCTGAGTGTGTAGTGGAAGCAAATTCAACTGCAGCTTTTAAAAGTGAATTGACTAAGCATCTGAAAGGATACAAATGTTGGGGTTAACGAGAAAATGAAGGGAAGTGGGAGTAGCCAAGTTGCTTTTGTAGGAAAATGGTCTGTTGCTGTGCTTAGCCAATCTCTGATTGACGTTTAAACCCTTGAGCCTGTTCCATGCTCTATTAGATAACTAACCAATTAAAATTTAATTTACCTGCATTGATGTCACATACCGGAATGGTTTTGTTACAAATATCTATTGATGTCAGCTTTGAAATTTTCAATTGATGGCCATCCTGAATATTCTTTGAAGGCGATTGTTCCAGATTTCCAATGTCCTTTGGGCAAAGTACATTCTACCACCCCTAGCTCTACTTTCAAATTAAGGCCCCCAGTGCTCTGGATTCCTCCATGAGAGGGGAACATTTTTCCTCAACTATCCTAATGATATCTTTGATCACCTTAAAAATGCATTACAGTGATTTAAAGAACAAAGAAGCCAGAAAGATGCAAAGTGTTGATCCTCTGCACGTTGCACTAGCTTTCTGATAAAAATTCCAAAGTAAATCATACAAAGCCTACATTTACTCAACAGCAAATAGAAAATACAGATAAACAACACTGACAGCTTGTTACTAAATAGCACGTCATCCAATGGGACCCATCCAAATAAGTAGCTTGCAATGAAAACTTTCCAAACTTTTTAAAATAGAAGTCATGTTTTTTGTTGCTTAGTCACTGCAGGATATGATTACTTAAGTTCCAAAGGTCAAGTCTAGTTGCTTACCTGATCAATTCCTTCTGGCAGGCTAATACTTCCTGTAAAAACAGAATGCAGGAGATCTGGAAGAGATGAGGTTGCCCCAGTGATTGTAGGCATTCAGTGACTGCATGCAAAACATTAATGATGCTCTTGACCTGAGCCTTCCTCATAGACAAAACCTGTAAGACACTGTAAAGGATGTTTTTTGTTACAACTGAAGTTACTTTTGGTCAGTACAAAGTGCTTTAGTACTCTCATGCAGCACAAATCACTGTATACACTACCTAATATCATGATTTAATGTTTGATGCATTGCATTCTTCGTGTAGTGTGAATAAACATAAATATATGGCAAAACTGAACACAAAATAACAAATATGGTATGCAGCACAATTCTTTCTTACAAATGTTACAAATCAGTGGACCAATTATGATTTAGTGGATCAAATACTCCCAGGGCACTGGCTGCCTCATTGGTTGCTGAACGTTGGGTAGGAATAGCTTGTGATCTCCCTCAAAACACCCTCTTTCCTGAATACATGATGGGGTACTTGACCTCTGTTTGGTACAAGCTCATGAGGTTCTTCCTAACTGTGCAGCTGAGTGACTGCACACATCACGTGACAGTTTGCCACTGTTACCCATATTTACAACACTCCATTTGTACATTAAAAGCCTCATGCAGAAATAAATGACCTCAAAGATCTGCTGGCACATCAAACCCAACAATGACCAAGACAGCAGTGACCAATGGGTTCCTACCGAGACCTTCAATTTTTGACACATTGCCATTGAATGGCACTCAAGTTACAAGTTCAATCACTTCTCTAATTGGATAACTCTTACAAAGAGTACCGGTACCGGCACCGGCACCCTGAGGAGTCCAGTTTTAGCTCATTCTCAACAGTAATCTGGCTTTGTTTATCACATTGAACTGCTCACGAGTGCAAGTGACTATTGGCCGACAGCATTAAAGTTTGTGGTCAAATTAACCTTGCAACTCAGAGGAGTTTGTATTGTGCCTCAAACATAATCTCTTGCCCTTAGTATCTAATTTATGTCTGCAAGTGGGCAGAGCCATATTAAAACACAGGCAGCTCTCACCAGCAGTTTGATCTCATGACCAAAGCTACCATGAAACTGCTAATTATCTCCCTTTCTTCCATCCATCTTCTCCCCCTCCAGCCCATGTAATGACTGCTTCTGAAAGACCACCTGAGTACAATTGCTTAAAGCAGCATTATTATAATGTACCTGTGGGTTGTTAAATTAAATTTAGCTTAAAAGCAAAAAAAAAAGCTTCATTTATATTTCCTTCCATTTTCTCACTTAACCACTAAATTACCCACTGACATTCTCCTTGAAATGCAAATGAGCCTTTCACTTTGTGCTATTCTCCCACTCTCTCCCTGTAATCCTGCACAATCTTCTTTTTCAAATAACAGTCTAACTTATTTTAGAGTTATAGATATGTACAGCACAGAATCAGACCCTTTGGTCCAACTTGTCCACGCCAACCCAGATATTCTACATTAACCTAGACCCACCTGCCAGCATTTGGCCCATATCCCTGTAAACCCTTCCTATTCACTTACCCATCCAGATGCCTTTTAAATATTGTAACTGTACCAGCCTCCAGCACCTCCTTTAGCAGCTCATTCCATACACACACTGCGCTCTGCATGTTCTTTGTCAGAGCTTGACTTGAACCTGCCTCCACCACACTCTCAGGCGCTCCAAACCTTAACATGCCTGCTCCTATGATGCTGCTTGACCTGCTGTGTTCATCCAGCCCCACACTTGTTATCATGCATGAGCAAGTGTTTCCTCATATCTCTTTTGCTTCTTTATCCAATTACTTTAAATCACGCCCCCTTATTCTTGATTCTTTCAGGAGTGAGAACAGTTTTTCTATAACTAATCTGCGTAGACCCTTCAATTTGGTAACTGCCATTTTCCAATTTCTGCTCAACTTGCTCTTCACCAAGGAAAGCAGTCCGAAACTTATCCAATCTATCTTCATATTACATCCATTGGTTGAATATATAAAGACCCATCCCGTTTACCTTTCAGAAGAAATGTTGGAATCTTTCATGAAATCTAAGATGTTCTTCAGAATTGGATATTTGTCTTGGATGGGGACCATTTTAAATTCTTCCATGGACCTGAGTGAAAGTAGCCGAAGTCGACCTTTACCAAAAGCGGGCTTGGGTTTTGAGCTGAATGGGGAGGGAAGATCAACATAAGGAGATACAAGGTTCTCACTGGGCGTTGTGCTCACTGAAGAAGCCGGACTCTCACTTTGGAGTAGACCAGCATTATCAAGATCTTCCCTTGGAGGTGTGGTATCCTGGATTGATTTTTCTGCTGCTGCGCTCTGTGACGGTGCACCAAGAACCTGTGATACCATGGACTCGGCAGTAACATGCTGTGCTGGTTGATCGGTGGCCCTGGCCAAAACCTCATTGTGTTCTTGCAAAGTATCAATCCTCTTAAAATCAGGTGAGGATCCAGTGATTTTTGTTGGGAAAGGTGAAAATTTTAGTAGCAAAAGGCTCTTTTCAATCCAGTTTTCATCTATAAGCAGAAGTAACAAGTTATTTGCATCTTTAAGTTTACACTAAAAATTAAAATAAAAACAGATCTTATTCAAATGCAATATTTCTATAAAGTAGTTTGTAAAGTTTATACCACATCAAAAATCTATTCCTGGATACCATCCTCATGCGCTAATAGATAAATGACGACTTATTCCACAATTAAATCTAATTGACCAAATATTTTATTAAAGCACCTTACAAGAACACGTTTACTTTTACTCAGAAAAAGACCTCAGCAAGCACAAAAAATATATGACGCACTGGAACACAACTTGATTTTACAACTAATCTGGAATTTGGAGACTATGCCACAAAGAGTCACATTTGTCATTTGATTAGCCATCTTGCACTGATCTAAGGCTACTGTATTTAAAAACTCCTCACTATTAAATGATCAAGATTGGTCCCTGCTTAGGTGTGAAGTGGAGAGATTGTGAAAATTAACAGCGAAAGTAAACAAAAATTGTAAAATACGCTTCAAAAATATTTCTCACTTTTACCATGCCAGAGCAATAACCAGATAATAATTCTTCATTGCGCCCGAGTTGACCACTACTTCTTTGGATATCTATGGATATCAATGAATTGCTCCTTACTTTCCAACTCTTCAGTCTCCAATTTAGCAGCTCCACGGCCACATTGTTCTGATTGACCCAGGTGATCCAGTGTACCAGCCACTCTGGCAAAAATGGAGGCAGGCTGGCATTCAAATAAACTGGATTCCAGCCTATCCTAGAGTTTCCTGGTTGGCTTTGTGAGGAAAGAATGGGGAGTGGCCTTCCTACATTCCCACTGGCAATAGCATGCATTGTCTGATTAGAAGTTAACATGCCCGCTGCAGGAGGGCACAGGTGGACACAAACTAAAGGAAGGGCTGTGGGGAGGTTACGTACACCGGTGGAAATGGAAACCTACAGTGCCTCCAAAGCCAATACATCCTGCACAAAGTGTGGTGCTCAATATTACAGGTACTAACCAGGTCTTTGAAAAACTAAATAATAATTTCTATTTCCTTGTATTTTAATCCCGTGAAAATAAAGCCAGAATTCCAACAGCCTTAATTTTTTGTACTTGTTCATGATATTTAATGATCAACGTACCCAGGCTCCAAGTCTCTTTGGATCCCCACAGTTTCAAGCCTTTGATCATTTACAAATTGCCATGTTCTATTTTCAAAGGTCCAAAGTAGATGACCTAACATTTTCTGACAGTGAAATCCATTTGTCATACTTTGTCCATTCACCAATCTGACATGAGCCATTTGTAAATTTTCTTGCTTCCATCTATGTTGTTTCTTATGTTGTAAATATTTGTGCCACAGGCAAATCTGCAATGTGGCAAGCTATCCCAGCGTTTAAATTGTTGATAACTAGGGTGAATGGATGACTCCTCAGAGATCCTTGTTAGTCACTTCCTGACAAAGAAAGATCCTCCATTATCTCGACTTTGTCTCCTGCCACCCAGTCAATTTCCTAACCAAGTCAAACTCTAACCTCAGTTTCATGACCTTCAAACTTAGCTATCAAACTCTTACAGACTTGGATAACATTACAGATATTTCCACAATTCATTAGGTTAGTAATCTCTTTAAAAACGTCAAAGGCTCGTCAGGCATAGCCTCTTTATAAATAGATGATTAGCTGGAAAGCTTCAAGAGTCTGTGGCAGGGTAATCTCTGGCATCTTTAATTAAGGTTGGGGTAAGTGAACACCTTAAAAATGTTTCAGTTACTCAAGGAGAGCCAGCATGGATATGTGACAGGTAGGTCATGCCTGACAAACTTCACTGAATGTTTTGAAGAGGTGACTAAGGCAATGAACAGGGGAGTGTCTATGGATGCTGTTTTATGGACACCCAGAGGCATTTGATGAAGTCCCACGTACGAGACTGTTAACTAAGGTAAAAGCCCGCAGAATTCAGGGAAAATTACTGACACGACTGGAAAATGGTTGAGTGACAGTTGACAGAAAGTAGGGATAATGAGTAGGAGCTCAAAGTGGCAGGATGTGACTAGTGGTATCTCTCAAAGATCTGTATTAGGGAGTCAATTATTCACATTAGTTACTAATGACTCAGATAACAGTACAGAAAGTCATATATCCAAATTCACTGATGACTCAAAGTTAGGCCGCAGAGACTAAGTGAATGGGCAAAACCATGGCAGAAGGAGTTTAATGCAAGCAACTGAGGGGTTATCCTTTATGGACCAAAAGGATAGATGAGAGTACTTTCTAAATGGAATGAAGTTAAACACAACTGATGTTCAAAGGGACTTGGGTTTCAGGTGCCTAGATCTTTAAAATGTCACAAACAGGTACAGAAATAATCAAAAAGGATAATGGAAAGTTGGCCTGCATATCTCGAGGTCTAGAGTACAGGATGCAGAAATTATACTGCAGTTATTCAAAACCCTGGTTAGACACCACTTGGAGTACTGTAAGCAGATCTGGGCACACTTCAGGAAGAATATTTTTCTTTACTCATTAAGAAAGTTGAATAAAGGCTATTTTTAAAAATTCATTCATATGATGAGGGCGTCACTGCCAGGGCATTTACTGCCCATTTCTAATTGCCCAGAGGGCAGTTACGAGTCAACTGCGTTGCTGTGGGTCTGGAGTCACATGCAGGTCAGACCAGGTAACAAGGGCAATTTCCCTCCCTAAAGGACATTACTGAACTAGATAGGTGGTTTTTACGACAATCAACAATAGATTCACGGTCATCGTTAGATTCTTAATTTCGGCATTTATTGAATTCAAATTCCACCATCTGCTGTGGCAGAATTCTAACCTGGGTCCCCAGGTCTTTGGATTAACAGTCCAGCAATAATGCTACTAGGCCATTGTTTCCCCAATGGAGTACAACGTAGGTTTACTAGTACATTACCTGGACTTCAGGGATTAAGTAGAAGGAGAGATTATACAAATTAGACCTGTTTTCTCTAGAATTTAGAAGGTTAAGTGGTGATCTGATTGAAGTCTTCAAACATTAACGGGAAAAGACAGTGTAGATAAAGAAACTATATTCACTTGTTGGGGATTCTAGAACGAGGGAGCATAGTTTGAGAATTAGGGCCAGGCCAGACCAGACTGGGGAGATGTTAGAATGCTCTTCTACACACATTTACACAAATAGCACTGCATGCTGAATCAGTTGTTAATTTTAAATCAGACTTTTTTTTTGTTAAGCAAAGGTATGAGGGGATATGGGCCAAAGGCCATGAAGTTAGGCTGCATATCAGACATGATCTCATTGAATGGCAGAATGGGCTTGAGGGGCTAAATGGACTACTTCTGTTCCTACGTTCAGACATGTTATCTTCAACTGCAGACTCTACTAATTTCCTGATAACAGATGTCAGAATACCTAAGCTACAATTCTCTCATCTCCTTTGACAGTGGAGTGACATGCATAATTTTTAACCTGAAGTCTCCCAAGAGAGCATTGGAAGATTATATTTAGAGCATCTGTAATGTTCTCACCCGCTTTCTTTAAAACCCTGTGAAAGAAACCATCTGGTAGGGGGGGCTACATCACTTGTCAATGGCATTATTTTCAACATACTGTTATTTTGCTTATACCAATCTGAGCAAGTCACGGTCCTTGTTTCAATATCAGTTTCATAGGAATGTTGAACACCATCTACTGGACATACTGATGCAAGGCGATTATTTAGCATATTCACCATATCTCTATTTTCATGAACAATATCACCCTTTATTATATATTTTACGAGATGAAGACCTGTCTCCATCACATGGACATTAGTCGATGATGTTGAACAGCAGGTCTCTTTAGCCAGCTCCTGAAGACAATGCAGTTATAGAATCATTCAGAAACTTGGATCATCACACCCGAATCCATTTGTTCAAGCCTTCACTGGATTTACTCACTGATATTTTCTGGGTTCATCTTGCTGTCGTCTTGTACCTCTTTATCACTGAGCATCATAAGATATTTCTGCTTACGTTCCATCTTGATAGGGAGAGGTGGGGACCAAGGAAAGAAAAATTAATCCACACAAGACCATACAATCAAAATAAACTGAGTCACCACTCCTAACTGGTGTTCACTTTTAGTCACTTAAGTTAATATTGTTTACATGGCTATGGGTCAAACTTGGTTTAAATACCCTTCAGTAAGAGCCTTTCGGACATTTAAGTGCATTAAGGGTGGGACATACAGGCACCCAAGAACTGATTTATTGAGTTACTTTCACAAAAAATATACATTAGCCCAGCAATGAACTTTACAAGCCACTCAGTAATACTGCCCTGAAACACCTAGTTTTAGCCAAAAGTCCATATTTCTTTCCTACTCACTTATTTAACAGTAAACTTTTAAACTTGAGAGATCCTTCCAATCAGCAGCAAAGTGATGGTTGAATCTTCAATATAATCAAGCAGTATCTTATATACCAGTTAATGTTAGTGTTCAGCTCTCGGTTTCACAAGAAGCACTCGGTCCCTGACCTTGGTACAACTTGAGTGGCAGGTACCACTCACTGTGTACAAATGTCAGACAATGAGAATCTCAAATACCAAATGGTGCAAAGACATGTCTTTGGCCTTCAACAGCATCCTGCTTGTTGATTCATCTATCATTAAAACGAGGTACGTAAGTGATCAACTTCCACTCCTGACCATCATAATTATTTCCTTTGAACACAGGATGAATAACTAACTAATACATTAGGTTTCAAGGTGTGCTGCAATGAAACTGTCAGCCCTGTTAGAAGAAACCAAAATTATAGTGTAGTCATTTGGCAGTAAATAACTTGAGTATTTTTGGGGAAAAAAATGATACATTCTAGCACAGCTTTTCATCTTGGGCTTATCAGGACCATTTGCAAGAAATAGCAAAGCAATAGATCTCCACCTATCCTCTCCTCTATCCATCTTCTATCTGCCTCCCCCCTCTCCCTATTTATTTCAGAACCCTCTTCCCCTCCCCCATTTCTGAAGAAGGGTCTAGGCCCGAAACGTCAAGCTTTCCTGCTCCTATGATGCTGCTTGGCCTGCTGTGTTCATCCAGCTCCACACCTTGTTATCTAGCATTTATACCGTATGAGAGGAAAATGCCAATTGGTTGGTTAGTGGACTATGATTGGTAGAGGCATTCCATGGAGAATTGTTCAATTAATAATGGCTGACAGTTAAATGGCAAGCTTTGTTTAAGCTTTGGGGAAGGCATTCACCCGGGGAATGAACTGGAAAATCGCTGTCACCTATTTAATCGCATTAAAAAAGGTTCAACAGTGTACATTTCCATTCTGTTTGCAAAAAAAAAGGGCCTGATGTATGAATACATGAAGCTTACTGTACTTACAAAAGCACCATGCTCTGCACCCAACAAAATTGGCCATCAGCTTAATTCTTTTCACTCAGGATTATGAAACAAATGTTGTCAAACTTTTTTAAAAATTTATTTATGGGCCAAGGGTGTCGCTGGATAGGCCAGCACTCATTGCCCAAAGGGCAGTTAAGAGGCAACCACATTGCTATGGGTCTGGAGTCACATGTAGGCCAGACCAGGTAAGGATGACAGATTTTCTTCCCTAAAGGACTTAGTGAACCAGATGGGCTTCTTTGATAATTGGTAATGGATTCATGGTCATCATCAGTCTCTTACTTCCATATTTTTATTGAATTCAAATTCCACTACCTGCCGTGGGGCGAGGCATTTGAACCCAGGTCCCCAGAACATTAGCTAAGCTTCTGCATTAATAGTCTAGTGATAATACCGCTAAGCCACTGCCTCCCCAATTGCAGAATCATCTCTAATGTTAGATACTGCTAACGTATATTGTTTTTGTTTCAATGCAACAGAATACTGACAGACATTCTGGGGTTCATTCTCAGGCTAATGCCTTAACCAGAATCAACCTGCCTCACCTAGAAAATTAAACAAAAATAAAACATAACCTGCAGTTAACTGTCAGATATCATTTACTGGTGCATACTTCATGGCAAATGCCTACCAATCAGCACTCTGCTCTCGCATAATATGAATGTCATCTTCCCTTTGTTATTTCCTGTGAATTGTCCTGATAATTGCAGGATGAAAAGCTTTGCAACTTTAACAATACTCAAATACAATTTTTGTTTTGCCTTGATATATCAGTGTAAATAAATACATTGCAAGATAACTAACAGTCATTCCTCTACAGCGTGGCAATATTATTTCTCAAATGTTTGAGATAGTGCCTGTACACTACAGTTGCGACAAATCCATCCTATTTCTTCCTACTATCCATGAGAAATGGCAAAGGAGATGCTTTATTTAACAGAAAACCAACGTGATATTCTAGAACTTATACCATAACAGGCAGGGGTCTGAAGTACTGGACAAGTCCACATTTTATTCACACCATCTGGTCCTCCTCTCCCTAAATTCCAGTTTCACAAAAAAAATTACTTACAAAGACCTTTTCAGAGGAGTAAAGAAAAGCCCTGTAAAGATTGTTCTCTTGACCACTATCCAATTATTGCGGAATTATTTTACTTCTCTAAATTTAGCACAGAAATAAAATTATGTAGAACGTACAGCCCAGAAACCTTTGGGTCCAATGGCTCTAATGCAAGTGCTTATGCTTCACACAAACCTCTTCATGGTTCTTTCCCTAAACTTAACCAGCAATCCTTCAATTTTTTTCTACCGTGTGCATTTATCTAGCTTCCCTTTACAGTCATCCATGTTATTCATCTCAACTGCTGCTTGTGAATGAGAAGCTCGCATCCTAACTATTCTCTGGGTCAAGTTTGATCTAACCACTTGATTTACTAGTGACCACTGTATATTTAAGGTCATTACTTCTTGGCGTCCTCCTAAAGAATAAATATCTTCACTATTAATCCCCTCAATTTTTAAGTCCTTAACAAATTCACCCTTCAACCTTATCCCTTCTATTTCTCCCTTCTCTCCAAATCCCACTCTGGTTATCCTTTCCCAACAGTTATAACCTCGGAGTTGATAGTATTTGTAATCCTCTGTGCACCTCTCCAATGCCACTGCATTATGTCTGTAATACACAGACCTGCACTCAAGTGTGGTTAAACCAATGCTTAAAGCAATTCTTTTCAAGAAATGCTTTCCAATTTTACTCTTCCAGAAATGAATCCCAGTGCCTTCTTTGTATTTGTTTATCGTCTTGTTAACGTCCTGTGTGCTTTTATTAATTTGTAAATGTTTATGCTGTTTATAAATGCTGATCTCTTTGTCCATTATTCCATTTTCCAACCAGTATGTAACCTCTATTTCTCCAACCAAACTGTACCACCTCACCCTTGAACATACTGAAATTAATTTGCCATCTACACAGCCATTCTGCAAATCATGTATGTCTTACAGTCCATCATAGCTTTCCTTAGTGTCAATGATGGCACTTTTTTTCTGATTCCTGTTCTGGATCCCTGTAGGACATCACTTCCCACCTTTCACAAGTTTGCATTGCAACTTTTAATCTCTATTGTTTCATTTTATAGACAGTTCATATGGCTACTTAGATCACCTAACTTGGCTCATCAAAGGCCTTTTGAAAATTAAGTACATCTACTATATAACCTCAGGTGTACTTTGCTACATCTTCAAAAGAAAACAGAGGCATACACAAATACGGTGAAGGAAAATGTCACCTGTTATGAAACTTACTATCCACGTCTTCATTCCTTCGGCTAGTCCATACACTTCAGCCATCTCTTCACTGAAGCCAGTGGTACCTCCACTTGTAACTACAGAAACAGGAAATGTGGATTTACACATAGCTAAGAGACAATGGCTATTACTAATAACAAATTGTTTTCTGAATGAGCAGTTGGTTCATTGTAAGTAGCTAATCCACTGATCCCTCAAGAACATAATGCAATTTAAGCTTCTGGACTGAGTATTCCAGCTCTGTCAGATCAACCGCATCACCTGTAGCTCACAGTGGTTACAGCAGATGCTGGTATTCAGTTTTACATTTCCATATTAACTTTCCTCTGACAGCCTAAATTGCAGTATTATTAGACCAGCAGATTGAATTACAATTTGGTTAACAAGGCTGAAGCTGTAATTTCTCAGATAGCATGAATAGGAATTATATAATGGACTTCCAGATCAGAATTTCAAAACATGTTAATTGCTTTTAATGAACACTTACAGTCTTGAGTAAAACTGCATTTTGTTGTTAGAAGTAGATTCAGTAATAAGACCATAAGAAACTGGAACAGAGTAGGCCATTCAGGCCCCTTAATCCTATTCCACCATTCAACAGGACCATGGCTGATCAGATGTACTTCACATATGCTCTCCTGCCCTTTCCCCGTAACCCTTGATTCCCCAACTGATCAAGAATCTATCTCAGCCTTAAACATACACAAGGACTCTGTGACCACAGCTCCCTGTAGCAAGGAGTTCCAAAATCTCTCAACCCTCAAAGAGGAAATTCCTCATCTCAGTCTTAAATTAAAGCCCCTTTATTCTGAAACGATACCCTCTGGTCCTAGACTCTCCCATGAGGAGAAACATCCTCTCAGCATATACCCTGTCAAGCTCCTTAAGAATTGTATACATTTCAATGAGATCACCTCTCATTCTTCTAAATTCCAATCAGTAGAGTCCTGAACTTCATGGACCTAATTTAGGATTGGAAGTTTGATTTCTGGTAAATACCATAACTACATTTAATAGAAGCAGGCTACAGTACATTACCAAACAGGAAATGTTCCTCAGCTGCAGCAGAATCAAGCAGCTGTGGGTTTCTCTCAGTCACATGCAAAAATAATTGAGGAGACATTTAATAGTAAAACAAGGTGCATCAAGCTCTGATGGATTAAATGTCGAGATAATTCACTAATGTGTCTTGCTAAAAGAACCTTTGTTTGGAAGCCATTGATCAACTGGATCAAAAACCTGGAACTCAGTCCCACCCTAACTGCACCGTACTTGTATCTACACGTGGACTGAGGAACAGGCAATAAAAGGGTGCAATGTTCACCTGCCAAAAAATGAGATGTGAAAGAAAAAAAAAGACTGGTAGTATGTGCTCAGCTTTTGACTAAAAGATTGCAAGCAAAAGAATGTTCAAATAACTCAATTTTGTTAGAAGATGGATACTAGCAAAGGATGGATTGATTGTGCTTCATGTCTCCTGTGCTACATGGCAAGCAAAGACAGAGTTTCCAAGAGGATGTGAAAATTGGGATGGGATACTACACTATGCCATTCATTCAATCATAGAATATTTTTAATTCTGTAGTTTGACACAGTCAATAGAGAAGACCAGGAGAAACACAGCAGTTCTTTAAAGCAGAGTCCTCCTAGTACATGTTCAGTGATTGGGAATAACAAAAGGTACAGCAATCAAGAGACTGCAGCTAACCACAAAACAGCAAATTTAAAATAAAAAAAAAACTGTATAAAAAAGTTTAAATTTCCAATTGGATTGTTCCTAATGGGGAGGTGAAGGTCTAGTGGTGTCATTGCAGGCCTGTTATTCCAGATACACAGGTGGGGACATGGGTTCAAATCCGACCATGGCAGATGATGATTTTGAATTCGATAAAAATTTGGACTTACAAGACTAATGACAACCATGAATCCACTGTCAACTGGTGGGGAAAACCCCATCAGGTTCAGTAATGTCCTTTAGGGAAGGAAAATGCTTTCCTTACCTGGTCTGACCTACATGCGACTCCAGACCCACAGCAATGTGGTTGACTCTGAACTGCCCTTTGGGCAATTAGGGATGGGTAATAAATGCTGCCTAGGCAGCAAAATCCACATCATATGAATGAATTTTTAAAAATAGCCCTTATTGAACTTCCTTCTATGAAGCAGGGGTAAAACAAATGGAATGCATAAAATATTCCACAAACTACTGGAGAGAGAGAGGTTGGCCTTCTTTCGTACAATTATAAACAAAAATTTTCGTGTGGTTTTCTTTTCTCCAGTGGAAATTCATTGCACCTTTCACAACATATGGAAGGTTGGGTGAAACCTATGCCAATGCAAATCAGCCTCACTACCCAAAGCAAAGCAAGCACAAACCTGTATTCTATTAATAGTAAATTCATTATATTTTCCTGGCACATTTTTGTGCTTTTTTTTTCAAAAACAGGGGAAAGAATTTAAAATAGGCAAGTTCTTTTAGACTAAAAAGCTTCTTCACTCTGCTAGTTTTATAAGAAATATTAACTACATGCTACACCTTGGGAGAGGAGTTTCCATCAAGCATTTCACCCTAGAGACTGCTACTTAGGATCTGTTAGGACTGGGGAGGCTTAAAATGCAGCCCTATGTGTCTGTGCAAGCAGCAATTCAAATTAAACCCACTGCCTTCCCCCCTCCCCTTGGCCCTGGATATTTTCCTGTTAGAGGTATCGCAAGACCCATTCTCCAATAATTAAAGTATGAATAAATAATCTAGAAAAGCAAGCATTGATCTATCTTACCTTCATTTCATGTAAAAGAATGGAATTGATTATCAACAATAACATCATTTTTCTCTACAGCATCTGTGCAGATTCCAAAGCACTGACTAAAATAAAAGCATTAAAATCTATTACAAAAATTTTTTGGGGGAGTTTATCTTGTCAGATACATGGAAACCAATACAAAATACATAAGTACATGGATTTTCAAAAGACATCCAATAAGGTGTCACTAAAAGGTTACCATAGAAAACAAGAGTTCATGGCACTGGGTTAATTTTTAATTAGCATGGATAGAGAGCTGGTTAACAGGCAGAAAGCACAGAGCAAGGATAAATGAGTCATTTCCAAGTTGGCAGGCTACAACCCACGAGGTGCCGCAAGGATCAGGCCTCAGGTATTTACAATTTATAATAATGACTCAGATGGAGATGCCAATAACAAATACTCAAGCTTGTTGATGATACTTGACGGCAATGTAATCTGGGGAAGGTACAGTGGCAAGGAAGGATATAAACCAGTTGAGTGAGGCCTGGATCAGAAAAACAAAACCCATTTTAAATGGTGAAAGTTTCTGAATTGTTGGAGGAAATTTTGGTCTGAAGAAACAAAATTAGCATGAGGATACAGCAAACTTATGGGGATACGAGGATGGGCAGCACGGTGGCTCAGTGGTTAGCACTGCTGCCTCACAGCGCCAGGGACCCGGGTTCAATTCCACCCTCAGACAACTGTCTGTGTGGAGTTTGCACAATCTCCCAATGTCTGCGTGGGTTTCCTCCAGGTGCTCCGGTTTCCTCCCACAATCCCAAGATGGGCAGGTTAGGTGGATCGGCCGTGCTAAATTGCCCATAGGGTCTGGGTGTCGGTGTGGGCTTGTTGGGCAGAAGGGCCTGTTTCCATACTGTAGGGATTCTATGAAATCTATGAAACTAGTCGAAAGGTAATTGGCCTTTATTGCAAGGGGATTGGAGAAGTATGAGGAAATCTTGCAGTCATTGTTCAGGTGATAATGTACCTGGAGTACTGTGCGCAATTTTGAAAGGTCGTGCTTGCACTGGAGGTAGTGCAGTGTAGGTTGATTCCTGAAATCAAAGGTTTGTCATACAGACAGACTGAGTTGACTGGGCCAATGTTCCTTGGTATTTAGAAGAACGAGAGGTGATCTCACTGAAACGTAAGTTTCTGAACGAGTTTATCAGGTAGACTCTGGGAAGCTCTTTCCCCTGCCTCTGGAGTCTAGAACAAGGAGTAATAGTCTCAGAATGAGAAAGGACAAGGAACCTCTTCATTCAAAGCTTTGAGGGCTGCAGATGATCAGTCATTCAAGGCTGGGGATAGATTTCTGGAGATGTCAGGGGCTTTGTGGAGATCAGGCGGGGAAAGGGGAATGGAATTTGAACATCAGCCACAAACAACTCCAAAGAGCAGTCTTTCGACTTGAAAAGTTAAACTCTTTCTTTCTTCACTGGTGCAGCCAGTAAGTTTATTCCGCATCATCCTCCAGCACTTCCGCCATCTGTAATCCGACTCCACTGCTAAAGACATTTTTCCCTCCCCACCCTTACCTGCTTTCTGGAGGGACCACTCTCTCCGTGACTCTCTTGTCCGCTCCACACTCCACACCAGCCCCACCACTCCCGGCACCCACAGGAGGTGTTACACGTGTCCCTACACCTCCCACCTTCACCCCCATCCCAGGCCCTAAGAAGACCTTCTACATCCAACAGATGTTCACCTGCACATTTGCTAATGTGGTATACTGTATCCGCTGTTTCCGTTGTGGCCTCCTCTACATTGGGGAAACTAAATGGAGGCTTGGGGACCACTTTGTCGAATACCTACGATCGGTTCGCGACAAACAACTGCACCTCCCAGTCGCGAACCATTTCAACTCCTCTTCCCACTCCTTCAACGACATGTCCATCCCAGGCCTCCTGCAGTGCCACAATGATGCCACCCGAAGGTTGCAGGAACAGCATCTCATATTTTGCTTGGGAACCCTGCAGCCCAATGGTATCAATGTGGACTTCACAAGCTTCAAAATCTCCCCTCCCCGACCGCACCCCAAATCCAGCCCAGCTCGTACCCGCCTCCCTAACCTGTCTTCTCATCTAAAGCCCCACCCCCAGCTCCTACCTACTAGCCTCATCCCGCCCCCTTGACCTGTCCGTCCTCCCTGGACTGAACTATCCCCTCCCTAACTCCCCACCTACACTCACCTTTACTGGCTCCAACCCCGCCTCTTTGACCTGTCTGTCTCCCCTCCACCTATCTTCTCCTTTATCCACCTTCTATCTGCCACCCCCTTTCTCCCTATTTATTTCAGAATCCCCTTCCCCTCCCCCATTTCTGAAGAAGGGTCTAGGCCAGAAATGTCAGTTTTCCTGCTCCTCTGATGCTGCTTAGCCTGCTGTGTTCATCCAGCTCTACACCTTGTCATCTCAAGTTTATTCAGCATTTGTTTTTATATAAATGACCAATTAATCTGCTTTGACTGAGGGATAAATACTGGTTATAATTGTTCTTTGTTGAATAATTCCCTCATGTCTGACATTGCAGCATTCCTTCAGTGGGGCACTGGAGAATCAGATGGATTAAATACTCAAGTTTCTGACATGTGACTAACTGACAGGATGAAGGTCACTGAGCCACAGACTATCAAGTCCCCAATCTGACAGGATGAAGGTCACTGAGCCAAAGATGAAAAGAGCAAGTGAATTGATGTCCCAAGTCTCAGGGTTCAAAGCACCAGTGTTTTAAATTATTTTCTGACTTAACTTCAGAAATTCCACAAAAATTGATCAAATTCTCTTACGATAGACCAACGGGATGAAGCAAAATACGGGATTGAACAATGCTAATTGAAATCTGATGCAGAAAAATGTCAACTACAGTACATAGGAAGAACAAATAAGGCAATGCAAATATTTTAATGACATTCAAACAGCTCATGCTGCAGTTGATGAGACCTGGAAGCCATTGTAAACTAAATAATGCAAAGCAGCAATGAGGAAAACTCAAACAGCAGCATTCAAATAACAGGCAGTCAGAGCACTGGTCAGATTAAAAATGAGCAGGGGGCCGTTCAGGTGCCGGCTGCAGCACCGAGCAGGGGGCCGTTCAGGTGCCGGCTGCAGCACCGAGCAGAACCAGAAGACAGTTTCATTGTGTCAGAAGTTAGATCAAGAAGGTTGATTACTTCCTGACACAAACCAAATGTAGAATGTCAAGAACTGTATGTGGGCCTCCAGGCACCTCTTGCAGTTTATTGACACAGGACAATTGTGGTACATCCACAGCATTTCAGCAAGCGAGTTACAAGATGAGCAGTTTATGCTACTGGTTTCCATTTCTTCCTCAAATACACATCACAATTTGCACAAATTACGTTAGATGGCTAATGGAGCAGTTCGAGAAGCCCATGAAAACTGGTGACATTTAAACATTTCCAGGGATTCCTTTTATAATGCAACCACATGAACTCAAAACTAAATATGTTTATTAATTTTTAATAATTTTAACCAAGAAGTAGAATTTACCATAAGTTCTCAGTGCACTGTGAAGATCAGGGCAGTGGTACATCATGGAAGCAAAGACCGAGTTCACAGCTTGATCAACTTTTGACCCAAGACCAAATCCACCAACTGCTTCCGGCTTTGCCAACTGTTTCTTGCATAGGCTTATAAGTCTCTTAATTAGATCAGACTGAGAGTCAGAGGAATCCTCTTGAGAAGGATCCCAGGTAGCAATCTGAATCAGGAACTTATGAACATCATTCTTGGTCTATAATACACAATAGAGAAAGTGCAAAAAGAGTTATTTCCATTGGACACTGATTGCAGAAACACTACTTTTGCTTAGAAATTGAGGTGTGGGGGAGTAAACCAAAATTACATCCTGCTTTAAGAAATGTAAAACTTCAACTTAGTAAAAAGGTTGTACGATCTTTACCTGAAGAACTCTAAATCTGCTCCTTAAATGCCTCTTCCACTACTTTTCCAATTTCACCTCAAACAGGATTCATTCATCACCAAGATAAACAATTCATTCAGCTAACTCCACTACAAGCCTCTGATCCATGCAAAAACCAAAAGATCTCTAAACACTTCCCACTTGAGTCTAAACCTAAACCCTCATCTGTCTACTTTCACCATCAAACTCTGCACCCACTCCAGGCCCATTTCAGCTGTAACTCAGACAGCCGCATTCCCATTACTGACCCACTCGGCATCTCTTGGTCTTTGTGTTGGTTGCCAAAGCAAACAATTTCATCTCTTCAGTCACCTTTTCAAAATCTGCTCCCCTGCTCAGAAAACACCTCTATCCTCAGATTCTCACTAAACCCTATTTTCAAGTTTCTTCAACATATCTTGTCCGACATTTGTGCTAATTTCTCCTGTGAATAAGCTTGATCTCTTCAAGGTGACTCGCACTCCTTTCAAAGAATTGAAATGCTTCTGAAGTTATAAACTATATTCCCAATGACAATTAGGTATTACTTCTCCATCATTCTTTTCATAGACACTAACATTACTAAACAAATCCTTAAACAAACCTTCAAAAAGCAAAAAATAAACATCTCATGTCAGATGTCAGTATGATTTTGACTGCATCTTTCTGATATACCATACTCTCTAATTTAGGGTATAGTGTATACTGATTATGGAACTGGTTAAGTAGTTCAGTGCATGCAGTCTAAATCCCACCATAGCAGGTTGCCAAATTGAGCTCAATACATTGGCTAATTTGCAGAATGCCTACATGTCACTCCAGTCCTACATTGAGATAAAGCTCCAAGTGATCAGGGACAATGAATCCTACTTTGCCAATGTTGAGCCTGTGTCAGTTACAAAAAACATCAAACTAAGGGACAGAAGTCAAGATTTTAGAAACAGTGAACTCTCATCAACCCTGATTTAGTAATGGTAACAATTTTATCTAAGACGATGGCTAAGATTTCAGGTTAATATTTTCTCAGTTTCAACAAATCTACAGTTTAATTCATCTTTACCATTTCTTGTGATGGTGTGCTGTCTAATGCTCCCTCTGGACATGGACATGTTCCGTGTCTCAAGATGGGTTTCCAGAGATGACACTCAACAACAGATGCAACCTTCTCCACAGGTAACTCAACAGCAGGAAGTAATCCTTCATAAGTAAAGGGATGCAAGATGAAGATGTCTTTAGTAACACCGAGTAATTGCTGGGTGAAGTGATTCAATTATCAAATGAACATAAATGAAGACATATCATACATTTACCCATTTTTTGAACTCTACAAACCAAAGCTGTTTCAAGTCAATGAAGTGAAGCAATCACTGTTGTACTGTTGAGAGAAATGCTGGTTGTGACAAGTTCCCTTGTCTACTTGGATTAATAAATTGGGTTCTTTACATAGGACCTCTGACAGAACCTCAGCCTCATGCAAAAGATGGCACTGCTGACAATATAACAGTCTCAGTATGGTGCTGAAGTGTCAGCCCACTTCTACATGTTTCTGTCTCTGGAATAGGACTTGTACTCATGACCATCTGATTTGGAAACAAGGGGGCTACCTGCTAGTAAAAGCCATGATCTGCAAGATTTCTGCATCAAGATCACAACTTAATCAAAATGATTTCTAAAGGATTTCAACATATAAACAAGACTGTTGCATAAAAGAGGTAACACAGTTGACACAATTACTGCTTTCATCCTACAAGGCTCTCACTGCTTCTTCTACTCCTTGCTGTATTTTGAGCTTGAGTTAGAAAGACAGAGCCAAAAATTTGCAAGCTTACTCCATGGGCAGGTCCCCTGATGATTGGATGCCTGTTGACCTTTGCCCTGCCTGGGTCAGGACCAGAGGAGGAAACCTCAGAAAAATTGCACTGGAATAAATTTGAGGCATTGAAACCATAACACGGGCATCTCCAGAAGAGAGTGAATAATCGAGGGCAATGGCAGTGATCAACTGTCCTTTCATCCTGTTGTGACCATCAGTTATTTGCCTGTTACCACAGCCTTCCATCGAGGGTCTATACACTCTACCCATTGCAAAGCTCGGAAAACAGCATAAACAAGGGTGTACTGTGCTCCACTCTTGACACCATCAAGCTCCAGGTAATTTCATTCCAGGTCACTCTTGTCTGAGCAGTGCCCATAGGTATCATTCAACTACAGATTATCGGGTCCTCTTGGAGACAGATGTGCCCACATGTTGCTCTCTTGCATCAGCAGATAGATAGATAAATTACTAGTTAACAGCATTATGAAGTCGAACTCCCTTTACTAAAAAAAATTTATTTCATAAATAAGCTTTTGATTTTTCTGCAAAATACACAAAGCACGACAAAGATCAAAGAAATGCACATTTAAACATTTGCTGTTCCTCAGGGCCAGGAGCAGGGATGCATAGTGTTAATCACAGAGGCATCCTGGGCACCTTCATGACTGGACAAACTTATTTTCTAATGAGTATACCAGTTAAGTGGATCATTAGCTGCTTAACGTGTTTGAAGATTGTTGTGACAGGTGCACTGAGACTGACCGAGTCAGGGAGGGAACTATAGGCCCTGATGCTTCCCCTGTTAATCTCCCACCACTACCTTTAAACTTGATCTTCAGCTGAGTCTCTTGGCAATGCAGTTTGGGCTCTGTAGAATAGGGTAGTGCAGCACAGAGGTAGGGCATTCAGGTCATCCAGTCTGCAGTAGTTCTTTCACAGTTGTCCAGTCAGTCCTACCATGGCTTCCCCACTTTTTCTTTTTATTTCTCCCAAGTTTTTGTCCAATTTTCTTTTGAACACTGTAGCCATCACAATATAGGGAGGAGAGTGCATTCCAATTCCTAACCATTGTTATGTAAAATGTTTCCTTGTGTACCCTGTGTTTTTTTTCCCCAATCAACTTAAGAAATTAAATCTGAGCCGTCCTTCAGCCATTGGAAACTATTTTTATTCATTCTGTTGAAACCCGTACTGATATTATGACCTTCAAATCTTGTTACAGCTCCTTGGCTTTTAGAAGCACAAACCCAGCTCTTCATTCATCTCTCATATCTGGGAAGTCTTTTTTAAACCTTCTATAAAACCTTCACATCTTCTGGTGCCAGGAAATAGAACCATTGTCACAGTGAGGTTGAACTGTTTTATATGGTTTCAACCAGCCTCATTTTTGCATTCCGTACCGCTCTTTATAAAGCCCATCAGGACTAGAGGTTTCAGTGTGATGCACTTTACAACCCAGAGAATTGCACACAACCTGATTATTCATATTAGGCAACCAGCTCTGCTTCTTAGTGCCTGGCCTTGTGCCTAGGGTCAAAATGATGTTTGTCAAGGGATTCTCTTGATTCTTTCTTGAGGCCTCCTTTGTTTTTTCAAGATTTTTTTTTCATTCTCTCTAGATCAGTTAGTAGGTAGCCCGGTTACATAGTTACAAGAACATTTTTACTTGAGTTGTCACACAGGGTATTTGACGTCTCTTGGAATCAGAATTAGAAGAATTCATCACTATCCTCAATTATCAACTCTCTCTTAAACTTAAAGCTACAAATAAAGCCGCACAAAGAAAGTTTTAATTTTCTAGACATGATTGTGTTTAAATTGGGAGAACAGGTATAAGTTAGCAGCAAAGGTTTATGTTTGAAATAACTGATGCACATTTGTGGACAAAACAGAAATCATCCTAAACACAAACATGTTTCCTTTGCATATGCACAAAGGTGGAAGATTTTAACGCTATTCGATGCACTACATCTCAAATCTCTATCCAGATTTAAGTTTCTCAATTCATACAATGTTCATTACAGTGGCATCCACGGTAGTTTTTTTCCCCAAATAGTGGCTCCTGAGCCTACACTGCCTTAAGTGAGAGATTCCACAATGGTTATCAGATTTCTTCACCTTTTTATCCAACCTCAACCCATTCCCACGTTCTTCCCCTTGCAGCCTCCTTACTGCTTCCACCTGCTCACGCTCGCAGCTGCCTTCTGATCCTGCTGACCCGCAACAATCACAGCAACTTGCTGACAGCAACCACCTACATTCCCAGCTCTCCTCCAATCTCAGACTGATTTTCTTCAGCATTCATGAGTGATATAGGAGCAGTGAGCAAGGGTGAGAGGTAGCCTCTGATTGGAGGAGCATGAGAAACACACAATCCCTGATTGGAGGAGGAACTCACAGATTCTGATTCCCTCTTGTGCGGCAAATGGCTTACCACCAGCAATATGGACCTACATTACTGGGCAGAAGTGTAGTGGGATAAAGGTACTGTATTATCCAACCAAAAGAGCAGAAATATAAACTAAGAGTAGCAGGCAGGGAAGATATCCACCTGTACGAATGTTGACACTGTAAAACAATGTACACAAAAAAGAATGTACTGACAGAAATTTTTCCAAGAAGTCAGATGAAGAATTAGAAGGTAGAAACAGCAGAGTGTTGAGCCACAGTGGATTAGACACTAGTCTTTCACTTCTGAAATCTGAGAAAAAAAGGTGGGATGGACACCTCTCTCTGTCAACAAAGGTCCATGTGGAATGAAACCTGTGCAAGTTTCAAATGTGATACAACATCCAAATGACCAGTTAACTACCTAAGATTGAACCATTGGTACGCGTTTTCAACTTTGGAAAAAATAAAGAATCTTACCACAGGCTGAATTGAAAGACAGTGCTCGGGAAGCAAGGCAACCCATCAGTCGTGACACCAGAAGCTGTAGATCTGCAACCCAAGGCACTCGCACATCTGGCAGGCCATATGCTTTAGCTATGAACTTGTATCCCCATTCATTGTTGCAGTTGTCAGAGTGAAAGAGAAACTGCAGCCGTGGGCCAGATTTAAATGTCACTGACTGCAAAGAGAGGTGCAATGTTGAACGTTAGGCATAGCCAGAATTAAATACTATTTCTGTGATATTCTCACTGGTGTCTTGATTGAACTACAGGGGCCAGATGGATCATTGGGAACAGGTAGGATTTTCAAAGGAATTATTTCCTCTTACAAAAATTTCCAAGCAACATACAGACTTGAATTACAGTCACAAAAAAAATGATCGGAAGTACTACCTTTACTTTCTAGAAAAATGTTCTAATAAGCAAAGACACCTGATAATTTTTAAAAATTCCAGCTTTGAACTGGAGTCGACACAAAGGAATGAGGATGATAATGATTCCTGCTTGTTGGAGCACTCTTGAATTCAGCTATTTTCCCCAGGTACCAGTGGTACATTAGATTTTTCTTTATTCATTCATGGGAGGAGGGCCAGCATTTATTGCCCATCCCAGAGGGCAGTTAAGAGTCAATCATATTGCTGTGGGACTGGAGTCACATGTAGGCCAGACCAGGTAAGGATGGCAGTTTCCTTCCCTAAGGGACATTAGTGAACCAGCTGGGTTTTTCCAACAATGGGCAATGGATTCATTGTCATCATTAGACTCATAATTCCAGATTTTATTGAATTCGTATTCTACCATCTGCCATGGCAGGATTTGAACCCGGGTTACCAGAACATTACTCAGGTCTCTGGATTAACAGTCCAGCGATAATACCATTAGGCCATCCGCTTCTCTGTATTGTTATTTTTATTAGCAGTTCTATTCTATACCAACATTGATGCCCAAAACAAAATTTTGCATTAATCTTCAAGGTCCCAGGACACCCATCAAACAAGGATATGTGCCAGAACTGAAATTAAGTAGTTTAGGAGTAATGTTGCATATGCAATTTATGCTCCCTATTGTTTGCAAAGTATGTGATAACACAAAGTGACAATATGCCAAGATAGACAATCGTCATTTTCAAACATTAGTGGACAAAAGGAATCTCACAATAAATTATCTTCTTAATTGCATGAGGTAAGGGTCTGGGTGGGATGGTCTTCAGAGGGTCAGTGTGGACTCGATGGGCTGAATGGCCTGCTTCCACACTGTGGGGATTCTATGACGTACTAGGATTTTGTTGAATGATTATATGCGCCTAAATCACAAGCTTGTCAGATACTACTGTCCTTCAGCAATGGGCAGGAAAAAAATTTAACTCAGTTGCTGCAAAGAGAATAAATGACAAGTGTGGATTCCAAAGATTTCACATTAATGTGAGCACCGTGGATGAATTACTTGCCATTGTATAGCTCTTTAATGTACAGGAGGAATGTCAATGAGAATGTACAGCTCTAAAAGGACTTTAAGATCTACATCTAACAAAGTAACAGGACACAGATTTTGTATTTCATCTAATTGCTGGTCCCTCCAATAATAAAAGAATCATTGCAACACAACCCAAAGTCTTGTCCTAAATTAGATATTGAAGTCCCTGTGTAATGCTTGAAGGCCAAGATTTCCCATTCCTACAAGCAAATGTGCAGTATACAATAAGGTCATTGAGAAACAAAACCTGTTGGGAAAATTCTTACCTTTGGCCATTTCTCTGTTCCAACCTTTCCATCATAGCGCACTTTCACTCCTCTGGAGTCCGTAAATTCCAAATAATCATACCTTTGAGAAAAGTTTTACAAGTGAGCTATTTAGGTATTGAAAAGTTTCAAGTCATGTTGTACAAAGGGTGCTGATTGATACTATTATTCCATAATAATGTAGGCATTCCACCTATAAATCATAGCACTCAGCTAAACAAACATCTCAGCTACAAATCTGGATTACAACCATGAAACAAGGAGATATCAGAAGCGTGTCCGCTGCCCTAACAGGACAGAAGGAAACAAAGGGTACAACTTTAAGAGATGGTGGAGAAACAGATGGATGTGGGGTATATATGGTTAAATCACTGGACCTGGCAGGGCAGGTCGAAAAAGTAGGAGTATAGTGTACAAAACAAGGAAGGTATGATAAGTCTGGGTAAATCTGATTATACAAACATACAAATTAGGAGGAGCAGTAGGCCATTTAGCCCCTCAACCGTGTTCTGCCATTGAGGAAGATCAGGGCTGATTTGCTTGGTTCTTCAAATCCACATTCCTGCCTGCCTAATAACCTTTCATCTTTTGCTCACAAGAGCCTATTTAGCTCTGCCTTAAAAAATTTCACGGACTCTGCTTCTGCCACCTTTTCAGAAAGGGGTCCAAAGACTAATAACCCTCACATTCCAGTTTTAAACCGGTGACCACTGACTTGTAAAAAGTGACCCCTAGTTCCAGATTCTCCCACAAGAGGAAACAACCTCTCCATATTGGCCCTATCATGGCTCCTCAGGATCTTACATGTTTCAATTCAATTGTCTCTTACAGTTCCTAACTCTAGTGATACAAGCTTGTCTAGCCTTTTCTCATTAGTCAACCCTCATTCCAGATTGTCTGGTAAACCATCTTTGTAGTGTCTCCAAAATATTTACACCCTCGCTGACAATACTATGCACAACTAGGTACAGTCTCAGCAGTGCACTGCATAGCTGAAGCATAACCTCCCTACTCTTATATTTAATTCCCCTTGTGATATACAATAACCTTCTATTAGCTTTCCTAATTACTTCATGGACCTGCATATTAATCTTGTGATTCATGCACGAGGACACTCGGATCCCTTTGCATCTCAGAGCTCTGTAACTTCTCACCATTTACTGTATCATGCTTTATTTTTATTCTACCTGCCAAAATGGACAATTATACGTTTTCCCACAATGTAATATGCTGCCTAATTCTTTGCCCACAGATCCAGAGGAATGGCTCCAGGGATAAGGAACTTCAGTGAAGTGGATAGATTAGAGAAAATTAAGAGCAATTTGATAGAGTTCCTCAAAATTATGAGGATTCTGAACATAGTAGATATGGAGAAGCTGAGATAACAAGCATGGGGCTGGATGAACACAGCAGGTCAAGCAGCATCATAGGTGCAGGAAAACTTGACGTTTCGGGCCTAAACCCTTCATCAGAAATGGGATTTCTGATGAAGGGTTTAGGCCCGAAA
>JAHRHZ010000190.1:343957-387648 GCA_024137785.1 Ginglymostoma cirratum | reverse complement strand
CAGAAATGGGATTTCTGATGAAGGGTTTAGGCCCGAAACGTCAAGTTTTCCTGCTCCTATGATGCTGCTTGACCTGCTGTGTTCATCCAGCCCCATGCTTGTTATCTCGGATTCTCCAGCATCTGCAGTACCTTTTATCTCAGATATGGAGAAGCTGTTCTGATTGGCACAGTGATTAGCAAACTCAATACCTGCAACATGAGGAAGAGCAGTTTTGTAAAGTGAGTGGTTGGAATCTGGAATGACAGCATGGTAATAGGCAGATTTAATTGAAATCTCTGGAAGACAACTGGACAATTATCTGAAGGGGAAGAAAAATCGAAGATTACAGAGAAAAAGCATGGGAGTGAGATTAGGTGAGGTGGTCTTACACAGAGATCCAGCATGACATGAAAGGCTGAATGGTTACAGCAATGAAAGAGGCCATTCTATAACACCAATTGAAGGGCATGAAGAAGCAGGCACAGCAGATTAGAGACCAAAACAGATTCAGTCTTTTTCCCATCCCCTTCTTTAAAGCTTCCTGATTTTCTGGTAAAGGAGGACTGAAGGAACACATTGGTACACCAATCTGTGTTTTCTCTTGTTCTCTCCCTCTTCCCACTACGCAACTAAAAATAAATCACTCCTCAGAATATCACAGGTAGAATCTCCAGGGAGACCGTTGTTTAAAATTGAACCATACCTTTTTTCTGTTTCACATTTTTCATCAAACTCCACTTCAAAAAAAGTTGCACCCGGACAAACAAAGACCGTTGTCTCATGACTGTTGTTTTCGTAGTTGTGAGTAGACTCCATGCTCCACATCCTGAGAAACACTGGCTCCTCTGATTTCTCCAAGGTCTCACCACCAAACTTTTAAATCAGAATTGAAACAAAGCTTTTTCACTGTTTCATTAAGCACCTTTCTGTGACATAAACTGAAAAGTCAAAATGCATATAAAGACTGAAAAGTTGTTTACTGTACTAAAGGGATCAACTGTATTGTAGCTGAATTTGTTGATAGCTGAAAGAAAGGTAGGGAAGCAAGTTGTGAGGAGCATACAAAGTCTGTAAAGGGATATAGACAGGTTAAATGAATGTGTTTAAATTTGCAGGCATATATAGGGAACTGAGAGGTTGCCCATTTTGGCAAAACTAAAAGAAAAGCAAATTATTATTCAAATAGATAGAGACTACAGAATGCTGTGGTACAGGAGGCTCTGGGTTATATGAATCATAAAAGGTTAGCATGGAGTTACAGCAAGTAATTGGGAAAGTTGGTCAATATTGAAGAGGGAATGGAGTTTAAAAGTGGGGAAGCCCAAGACAACTGTACAAGACATTTATGAGACTTCCCTACAGCACTAGGTAAAATAGCGATATAAAGGAGAGACATGCAGAGTAAGTCCATTATATTGTGATTCAATATTCCCTGATTCACATAAAGCAGGACCCTCCTGGCTCCAAAAAAAGGTAAATCTTTAAATCTTCAAATTGCCAAATAAAAACAGAGGAAAACAGGAGTTACTGAGGTTTGTTATTATGCAGTTTAATTGTAGTATGGCTTTAGTATTTGGACCTATTAACATCTGTATGATAATGGACTTCCACTGTACTTGTACTGGAAGCAGTTCAAAAGGTTCACTAGGCTAATTTCTGGGAGAAAAAAACAGCTTCTCGTATAAGGAAACAGTGAGGGAGTGGGCCTTTTATTAAAGTTTAGAAAAATGAGATTTGATCTTCTTCAAACATCCTACAGCCTATGCAGAGCTCTTGTGATGCAGTGACTCCAGAGTCCCTACCTCTGGAGGGCAGCAGAGTCTTGAGCAAGAGGCCCAGGTTCAAGTCCCACCTGACAACAGATGTGTAACAATATCTGAACAGACTGATTAGAAAACATCTACAACATTGCGGTGGCATTTGACATGATGCTGAGCATGCTTGTCCTCATGACGGAATCTAGAACTGCAGGTACAGTTTAAAAATAACCAGTCTCCCATTTTAAAAAAAAGCAGAAAAAAGTCTTCTCAGACTGTTGGTTGTTGTAATTCTCTTCCCTGAAAAGCAGTGGCGTCTGAGTCACTAAATGTATTCAAGGCTGAGTTGGACAGCTTTTTGATCAACAAGGGGCTTAAGGGCTTTTGGGGACGGAGAAAAAAGAAAATCAGGTCAGCTATGATCTTAATGAATGATGAAGCAAGAATAATGAATCAAATAGCTTAAGACCATAAGACGTGGGAGGAGAAGTAGGCCATTCAGTCTGCTCTGCCATTCAATGAGATCATGCAGATCAAATAATCCTTAAATCCACTTTCCTGCTGTTTCCCCTATTTGATTATCTTTGATTAAAAATCTGACCACCTCAGCCTTGAATATACTTTACAACACAGCCTCGATAGGCCTCCAAGATAAAGAATTTGACAGATTTACCACCTTCAGCGGGGAAATTCTTGATCACTGTCTTCAGTGGGCAGCACTTTATTCTGAGATTATGTCCTTTGGCCCCAGACTCTCCCACAAGGGGAAACAGTTTTTCTACATCTACCCTATCAATTTCCCAACAAACTTGCATACTTCAAAAAGGTCACCTTTCTTTCTTCTAAATTCCAATGAACTCAGGCCCAATCTATGCAACCTAATGTCATATGAAATTCTCTCTATACCTGGGATGAATCTGCCTCCAATGCTAGTATATCTTTCTCTGCTAAGGGGCCCAAAAACTGTTCACAGTATTCAGCTGTGGTCCGATTAGTACCTTGTATAGTTTTAGCAAAACCTTCCTACTTCTGCTCCTTTATTCTCCCTGCCAAAGTGCATAACCTCACACTTGCCCACATTAAATTCTTTTTGCTAAATTTTTGCCCACTTGCTTCATCTGTCTATATCCCTCTACAGATTCCATCATCCTCACCATTTGCCTTCCCATCTGTTTTGCTGTCACCCGCAAATTTGGCGACTGTACATTCACTTCTGTCATTAATATACATTGTAAATAATTGTAGCCCAGCCCTGATTCCTGTGGGTCTCCACCAGTAACTCTATCAGGCTTACTCCAGCTCCTATTTCTTCTCATCTTCCGAATACATTTTCTAGGCGAGTACCAAAAAGTCAGCATCAAAAAGGCTGAAGTTAGATACAACAACAAAAACAAAGTTTTGAGGAAGGGGCACCGGACCTGAAATGTTAACTCTGACTTTTTCTTCGCAGACGCTGCCAGACCTGCTGAGCTTTTCCAGCAACTTTGTTTTTGTTCCTGATTTACAGCATTCACAGATCTTTCGGTTTTTATTTAGAGGTGAGATATAGACTACTTACCTTGATAAAGTCATCACCAATTTCACAACAGAGCGTCTTTAATATTTTAGCCAGTGGAGCAAAGGCCTGTAGAAGTGCACAGTGAGGAATGTCCAAACTAGAAAGCTCCAAAAGAAAGATAACCTACAACCAAAATTGATAAAACATTATTGGATGGTCATGCAAAAGTAATCCAAACTAATCATTTGGTACAGAACAGATTTAAAAACACAGATGCATATTTGTTGCAATAATAATAATAATAATAATAAAGGAAATATTACAAGCAATGATACGCTATGGCTTCAATTGTATATAGATCACTAGATGCAAGTTTCCTGTGCATCATGTTATAACTTCAAAAATGACAGACCATTACGCTAGCAAGGACTGGTCTGCCAGCTTATGAGATAGTGCTTTTGTTCTTACTACATTAGAATCTATTATAAAGATAGGTGTACAAAACAACGTTTGGTTATACCCAATAACATTTAGTGGATTTGTACAATCAGAAAATGAAAATCGTGAAGGCTACTCAGATACATGGCTCTCAGGATTAGATAAGGTGATTTATAAATGAAGACACACATGGGATACTTGCCTTTTTTTTGCCCAGACACAAAGTTTAAGAACACGGTGGTTATGCTGGAACTGTATAAAATGTTGGTTAGGCCACAGCTAGAATACGGTGTACAGTTCTGGTATACACATTACAGGAGGGATGTGACTGCACTGGAGAAGGTGCAGAGGAGATTTACCAGGATGTTGCCTGGGCTGGAGAGTTTTAGTTATGAAGAAAGATTGTATAGACTGGGGCTGCTTTCCTTGGAGCAGAGGAGACTGAGGGGGCTCATGATTGAGATGTATAAAATTATCAGGGATATAGACAGGATAGACGGTTATAAACATTTTCCCTTGGTGGAGGGATTAATGACCAGGAGGCAGAGATTTAAGGTAGCGGACAAGAGTTTTAGAAGGGATTGAGGAAAAAAAATCTTTCACCCAGAGAGTGGCAGTAATCTGAAACTCTGTCTGTAATGATGACAGAGGCAGAAACTCTCATAGCTTCTGGGTGTTTGGATGTACGCTTGCAATACAAGGCATACAAGGATATGGACTAAGTGCTGGAAAATAGGATTAGGACAGTTAGGTGGTTGTTTTTGTCTGGCACATATTCATTGGGCTAAAGGATTTTTTTCTCCTGTAGATGTCTTACCTGGTCTGGCCTATACGAGACTCTAGATCCACAGCAATGTGGTTGACTTTGAACAGCCCTCTGGGCAATTAGGGATGGGCAGTAAATGCTGCCTGGTCAGCAGCACCCTCATCTCGTGAATGAATAAAGAAATTTTGAAAAATGTCCATATTACAGAGGAGGGGATGCTGAACATCTTAGAACGCATAAAGTGGATAAAACCCCAGGACCTGATCGGGTGTACCCTAGAACTCTGTGGGAAACTAGGGAAGTGATTGCTGAGACCCTTGCTGAGATACTTGTACCATCGATAGCCACAGATGAGGTGCCAGCAGACTGGAGGCTGGCTAACGTGGCACCACTACTTAAAGATGGTAAGGAAAAGCCAGGGAACTATAGACTGGTGAGCCTGACATCTGTGGTGTGCAAGTTATTGGAGGGAATCCTGAGGAACAGTATTTGGAAAGGCAAGGACTGATTAGAAATAGTCAACACGGCTTTGAGAGTGGGAAATCGCGGCTCACTAACTTGATTGAGGTTTTTTTGAAGAAGTAACGAACAGGATTGCTGAGGGCAGAGTAATGATGTGATCTATATGGACTTCAGTAAGGCGTTCAACAAGGTTCCTCATGGTAGATTGGTTAACAAGGTTAGATCACACAAAATAGAGGGAGAACGAGTTAAGTGGACATAGAACTGGCTCAAAGGTGGAAGACAGAAGATGGTGGAGGAGGGCTGCTTTTCAGACTGGAGACCTGTGACCAGCGGTGTGCCACAAGGATCAGTGTGCTGGAGGTATGGTTAGTAAGGTAGCAGACGACACCAAAATTAGAGGTGTAGCAGACAGCAAAGGAGGTTACCTCAGAGTACAACGGGATCTTAATCAGATGGGCCAATGGGCAAAGGAGTGGCAGATGAAGTTTAATTTGGATAAATGTGAGGTGTAGCATTTTGGAAAGGCAAATCGGGGCAGGACTTACACACTTAATGGTAAGGACCTGGACAGTGTTGCTGAACCGAGACACCTTGGACTGCAGGTTCATAGTTCCCTGAAAGTAGAGTCACAGGTAGACATGATAGTGAAGGCAGCATTTGGTATGCCTCCCTTTATTGGTCAGTGCATTAATTTTAGGAGCTAGGAGTTCATATCGCAGCTGTACAGGACATTGGTTAGGCCACTACTGGAATACTGTGTGCAATTCTGGTCTCCCTGCTATTGGAGGGATGTTGTGAAACCTGAAGGAGTTCAGAAAAGATTTAAAAAGGATGTTGTCAGGGTTGGAGGGTTTGAGCTATAGGGAGAGGCTGAATAGACTGGAGCGACAGAGGCTAAGGGGTGACTTTATACAGGTTTATAAAATCATGAGAGGCATGGATAAGGTAAACAGACAAAGTCTTTTCCCAGGGATAGGGTAGTCCAAAACTAGACTGCATAGGTTTAAGATGAGGGGAAAGATATAAAAGGGATCAAAGGGGCAACTTTTTCACACAGAGCGTGATGTGTGTATGGAATGAACTGCCAGACGAAGACATGGAGGCTGATACAATTACAATATTTAAAAGGCACCTGGTTGGGCATATGAAAAGGATAGATTTAGAGGGATATGGGCCAAATGCTGGCAAATGGGACTAGATTTATTTAGGATACCTGGTTGACATGGACAAGTTGGACTGAAGAGCATGTTTCTGTGCTGAATATCTCTATGACTCTAACTGGAGGGAGCTAGTTTGTGTAATAATTTTTCATTCAGCTACAACATTAAAACTGGCAATAGTTTACAGTGGTATAAATTAACAAATCTATCCAGGAATTATTTTAAAATGAACTGCAAATGCTGAAAATGGAGTAAGAAACTATAATAAATCAATCTTTTGAGTTTCATGATTTATACCATCAGTTTTTACATAAGCTGTACCGAGACAAATTTGCAATGTTTTCTTATCACATCAGTTTATCTGTCAATTTTTGATGATAACATTTCATTAAAATAGTGAGCATGTATCATTTCTTAAATTGACATACCAGTTGTCTAGTTGCCATCGCAAGAAAGGAGTCCTTCAAACTTGACATGATCTGATTACCACTGCATTTCAACATCATGAAATCTAGAACATCGGATGCACTGGAAATGTGGCGTTTTATGTCTGCCCAGCAACATTATGGTAAAGAACATAAAGAAATCCAAATCAGTTACCAGTCTAGACATTCTTTACAATACAGGTGAAATTTTGCAGTTACATCAACTCTTAGAAAGGTCACAATGGCATAGTGGGAATGTCAGTACACTAGAAGAATCCCAAAGACTAATTGTTCTGGGTATGTGGGTTCAAGTTCCACCAGCTGGTAGAGTTTACATTCAAGAAGTAGGGTTCTTGAGGCACCGTGGTAGCATCTGTACCTCTGGGTTCAAGTCCCACCTGCTCCAGAGATGTGTCATAACATCTCTGAACAGGGCAACTAAAATTATCTACACTATTGCTGAATTCAAGTTAAAACTCAACGCAAAAAGTTCTAATTGTCAAGAGTTGCTGTCTTTCAGATGAGTCGTTAAAGTGAGCAAGATATGGCAGTAATCATTTTCAATGCTAACTGAATTAAAATTTTGATTCTACCTTTGGGGCTGGTGATCAACTTTTAGATGGCATCAATGTTGTTACACTGAAATCAGGAAATACGGTCAGAAGTAGCCACATTGTACAGATAGTTTCTCAATATCACTCAAAGAATTTACAGTGCAAATCCTTTTTCTAAATTTATAAGGTAATCTCTTGAAAGGTGCTCTCTTTCTGTACATTTTAAATGTTATCTTTCCAATTTAAATTACAAGCAGAAGTTGAGGGTGTAAAGACAATGGTACGTACAGTTGAGGAGGATTTCTCTGGTATGATGGAGAGACATGGCATCATTCCCCTTCAGTTGCAGGTAACACCAGGAAAGGAGGTGACCCTGCAATGCCCAGAGTAGATTGACAAGAACGGCTTCATTCTTCCCAAACAAGCTGTTCGTGACCATCAACTTGCACTGAAAGTAACCAACATTAAAAAGCCATTAGCACACGTGCACGTTTAGCCAAGCTTCTCTAATATCACACAAAAGTTTCATGCTTCTGGCATTGACCCATGTTGCAAAGGTCTCACAGCAGCCAACTGAGCCTGAACTTGCTCAAGGCTATGGGAACAATGGATATTCCCTGGTGCTGACCTGAACAATTCCTGGCAACTGACTATGCAAGATCTTGGGAGAAAGCACCAATTGCAAGAACCTTGGCATCATAAAAACAGTGGGACACTGAGAAACAGAAATTGTAACTGTGCAAAACTGACAAAATTCATGGCCCTCCGATTTCTGAAAGCACTTCAAGTCTAAAATGTTCAGTGAACAAATTAAAAATAAAACTGAATCAGTCAGTTTTGCATGGCGCCAAGTACCAGGCCTTAACAAAATGACAGATGCTTTCATATACTGCAGTTCATGTGCATGCACACTCAGAAGGTGTATAAAGAATGGAGCTAAATTGGACAACATCTATGATATGTTTCTCTTCCTGCATATTATCCCAGATTCCAGCAACAATGGAGCTATGGCACAGGCAGGAATATTTCACTTTACGGGGGAGCCTCAGAGTTCAACTCCACCCAACAGAAAAATCACACAGAAATAATACTCAACTGTTTTTGCAAAAATATGCTGGAAATACTCAACACCTGTGGATGAAGGAACAGATTCAATGCTTTACATCAGTGGGCTTTCATGAAGACAATGAAAGACCACTGACCCTGAAACATTACTTCTGTTGATCTCTCTGCAGATGATACTAAACTAATGCAGAAGGGGCGCTTTCGCTTTTCGTTTCAACATTACAGCATCTGCAGAATTTTGCTTTTGTTCTGGTTCAACTAATTCAATACATGTTACAATTCGTGTCATTTGTTTTGGGAGCGAAACTCATCAAATCTATTCAGAGGATGTGGGCATCACTGGTCAGGTCAGCATCTACTGCTGATCCCAAATGCCCTTGAGAAAATAGAGTCAGTTGCCCACTTGAACCACACTGCAATCCAAATGGTCAGAGATAGAATCAGTGTTAGGGACAAAAATTCCAGGATCTGAACACAGTGACAGTGAAGGAAGAGCTATATAATTCCACGTCAGGTTTGAGAGAGACTTGGGAGGGAAAACTGTAGGTGGAGGTGCTCCTTTATGCTTGTTGCCCTCGTCTTTCTTATTCCTATTCATTTGTACAGAAATAGCCAGAGTATAATTTACAGAACCTGTTTAAACAAAGTCATCTGCGACAGTGAATCACTCGTCAGATCCACATGTTTGAACAGATTGTGATGGGAACTAGAGTTGGAAATTATGAAATCTAATACAAACAGAAACTGTTTGGAAGTATTGGGGTGTGGAAGCATCTGCAAAGACTGTGTTTCAGGACTGAACTTTCATCTTTTTGTTTTGGATTTCCAGTGTCCAAACACTTTGCAGCCGTCCAATTTTATTTTTGACAAGGAAATTAGTAATGGGTCTGAAAGCAGATCCAAGTAAATATCATGGCTAAACTTAAAATGAATGTTATACAGGATTAGAAAACTCATACTTTTTATCCTTACCAATACAAAACATCAATGTCACAATTTAGTACTCCAACTCCACTACTGCCATTCACACCACCTTCCCTCTTACACTTTTATATTCATAATCCATTTCTGCCCCGCCAGCAGCTTTTCCCCCACAGACTGCCTGTTGGTTAGCTTTTCAATCAGGGCCAGTTGTGGGGGGTCAGCAGTGCACAGCCTGGCAACTACTCTCCAGTTGGTTCCTATGTAGGTGTACAGCGTGTGTGCAAATACAGCGACAAAAAGTACCCAGCATCTAACGAGACAAAAGCCTCTCTTCCTGTACAGAATAAAGAAAGAATCAGTCAATAGTTAGCTATTCTCTCACCATGTGTCATAAGCCACTGCCCTGAACCAACGAACGACTGAACAATTACTGTGCCAGTCACCCTGCATCTTCAGTTAAGAACTGAAGTCACTTGGAAAGATGATGATGATGATGATGATGATGATGATGATGATGATGATGATCAGAGGACTTGGAAGAAGCAAAAGGACACAGTATTAAACCCTGTGGACTGGTGCTATTGAACAGTATTCCCCTTGTTTTCTTCCTCCAGCCATAATGTTGATTTTTTTTTGTTTGTTTATATCTATCTTCATTTGCATGTTAGGGCTTTAAGAAGGGATTGAGTTTAAGTTTAAGCATTATAAGTTGAGACGTTACATTTTGTTTGCCTGTGATTAGAACTGATTTATTTGTAGCAAGCAGCTGCCTTTTGTTAAGGACAGAAATCTAGTTGGTGCATTCAATTAATCTGAGTTTGCAAGGCACACAAATTGGAGTCTGTGTAACTTGATTGCATGTTCAACTTTTAACTGATCTCTGGAGTAGTGGGGCACCAGCATCAGAGCACTTTCCCAAGCGTGTTGTGACAACAGAACAAACACAGAGCACTGGAGAGTGAAGAACAATAACTCTTTCATGCTCGAATATTAAAAATATTGTCAATCTCCTCAAAAGATTAGATGAACAAATAATGGTTTTGCTTGGTTCATAAGCTTAGATAAGAGCAGGTATATTTATCCAGTGAATCATATTGTTTACGTTTCTCCAGCAGGTCTGCACTCTTACTACGCCAAGCCTATTTGTTGCTTATTCAACAACCAAAGGCTGGCTTAACCAAAGAGGTCTTTCATATCCAATGCAAACACAGCTTCATCATGCAATCGCATTTGGGCATGAATTTAAGCTAAGATAGGGTATTTCAGAGGAAATTGTTTCACCCAGAGGGCTGGTAGAAATCAGGAACTTGTGGACTGAAAGGACAGTAGTGGCAGCCATCCTCATGACATCTAACAAGCACTTTGATATGCCTCCAAGGTACTGTGACACACAAGGTTATGGACCAAGACCAAGACTGTATGATCAAACTGATAAGCTACTTGTTGGCACACATGAGCCAAATGATGTTCTTCCATTTGATAAGTCCTGTCATACCATACTGGTTTACTAGTGCATAATTACTAGTAAAACTAAATTCTGGATATAACTCCAACTTTACTGCATGGAAAGTTAGGGCTTGGTTAGTACTTATGAAAATTATCAGAATTACATTTTTGTTTGTGAAGGGTTGCTGTAAAATGCAATGCAAAACAATGAAGCACTATAAAAATGAAAGTCTAAAGATAATGGAACTGACAAAAAAAGGTCTAAGATGCACTGATCATACATAGGATACGTATCCATAAAAACAATGGAGTTGGGGACTGAAAAAACACGTCCATTGAAAGAGCACCTTCCGCACCTACAAGATGTTCCAAAATACTATATCACGGATATAACTGTGAAACTCAGTCAGCTGCTGTAAAGTAGGGCAGCAAACAGCAAGTTCTCAAAAATACCTAGGTGATAATGGCCAGATCATGTGATTCTGTGAGGATTCTACATCAACCTGAAAGGGCCTGGGTTCAATTTTCCTACTGAAAGATGGCACCTTCGACAGTGAAGTAATCCTTCAGTAAGGGACTGATGCATCAGCCTTCATTTTCATGTTTAAGTCCAAGAATAGAACAGAATTCACAAATCTCCCAACGCAAAAGAAGGCTACCAACCAATCCCTGGCTGCACAATGTACAGGTGTTCTCATGAATATGTATGGATCCGGAAGATAAATTGCTCATGTCTCCCTTGCTGTATCATCAATAACTGGAGAAACAATGAATTAACAAAAGATATGACTTCATGCGGAACATCACAGTTCTAAAAAATTGCGCCAGAGCATTCAACTGGAAGTACCCAGATTCATAAACATGTGCATATCATCAACATTATTGTAGTAAATTTAGTAAAATATTAGTGATCAACAAAATTAGAAGCTGAATGCATGACAAAATGATGCTAGTTCCTGAACCACACACACACTCTAAAACTGACCGTGGCTGGTTGTGTAATTTACATGACCCATGATAATCATTAGCATGGGTTAAACATTTGATTCCTCAACCAGTGACAACTTCAGAAAGCATGACTCACTGAAACCCAAAGCCCACCCCTTGTTATGCTTAGAGTTTCTTAGTAACATTACACAACACTGAAGTCTTTTCCCTACACTTCCAATCCTCACCAGTTCAGAGAAACTACACTGAAAACCTGCAACAATAGCAGCAAATCAATGCCTACTTGTACAGAGATAGCCGGTTGGGAAGGTCTTCTCAATAAATGCAGCAACCAAGAATTGAGAAAGATCTGTCAAAGACTGGACAAGAAATACACGGAGGATGGCTCATATTATAGCCAAAGACAGCTGATTATCAAGATAATTGAGAGCACCATATCCTCGAAGCAACTGTTATCCTACAAAAGTCTTACAAAAGATCTGCTGTTCAGTTATTGGAGAAATATTGACGTGAATATTTCACATCATAGAAAAATAAGAAAGATCTTGCGCTCATCATACGAAATTACTGGGGGAGCAAGTCCAGCAAGAGAAGCACCAAGGCTCTGCAACTTTGAAAGGAGAGAATGCAGAAAAATATTGAACCTCCTTACAAAGCAATCGATCCAAAAGTTATGCACAGATTTACATGTGGTAACAGACCGACCAGGTAAGAAAACGATTTTGCTGTTACGGATTCCACAAGAAAGTTGGCTTCTAAAGAAGTTCGTAACCATAGGCATCTTGAACAATTATCTAATAAATGCTAAGATTGTGACAAATCAATCCATGAGTAAAGGATCGATCATTAAAACAGTAATAGGATACATTAAATCGCAACATGAAAGAAGCAGTTTCCAACAAAGGCCGAAGCACACATTTGTGTGGACTAGTCCTTCAAATGCAGCAACAAACAATAGAGAACATGGAATGGAGAATCCACACAGAAGGTTTCGGCCAACAATGAAAATTAAGGCAACTTTTTATCAAAAAAGGATGTAGAGATTGGACAGGCGAGTAGAGTTAAACTGAACCTCGACCATGATCTTACGGGATTGCAGGGCAAGAGGTCTTATACTCAAGCTATACTTTCTAATGTTAGTGCTCTTATTCAGGTAGATTCCTTCTGGAAAGGAAATGAAATTCTTCAAGATTTTCTCCTAATTGCTTAGGCTGGATCACTTTACAGCAGCTTTATTACCAATCATATGAATTTTGAAAGCCGCGGGATTTAAGCTTTTAATAGATGGGGAAGGGGGCAGGATAATGAAATCACCAAGAGGTTATTGTTTAAAGGTGGACATCAAATATATTTTCAAAAGAGCAGAAATGCTTCTGGCATTGAAAGCACAAAGGAAGCAGCCACCATTCAAGCAAATCTTCTCTTCTGGTTACAAGCAACAGTAAAGTAGAAGTGGATAGGTTAAATTTTGGTATATTTAAAACATCGTCAATTTTGTTACTTACTTTAATCTTTAACTTTCGTGCAGTAATATTTACTGATTGCACACAAATGTGGAACTGATAAGTGTAGACTGTTTCAAAATTCATAGTGGGTGAGAACACTAACATTACAGAAAACAAAAACATTGCTATATTTCCTACGTCTAGCCTGCATGTCGAAGAAAGTTGAGACAAGTTGCCTTGCTCCTATTACTGACACTATTGAGACTCTGATGTGTGTGTAAAGTCATCTTGTATATTTATAACTTTACAAATCATTTTGATGCAACAAACAGAAACAGTTGCAGGCAGAGGTTTTCCCAGTGTTTCCAGTAAATATGACAGAGGGGTTCCCCCCATTATTGAGGAGTCAATCAGACCGCTACTTCCAGCATTTGAGACAAGCAGAAAATGTCATAATTGCATTCTGTGGATGATCGATGATGACGTAATCGAACGGCACAGCAGACCCAAGGAACCAGGTGACTTACTCCTGCTCCTATTTCATCTCTGCAATCAGGAAGCTGCTGTCAAGGTTTCCCCACTGCTCCAGCTTTCACAGAGTTTCACTGAGATACTCAATAATAAAGTATGCAAACTTGCTGGACTCAAGTGATGGAAACCCACAAAATGGCTCTTACCCAAGTTAAAGAAGCCATCGAATAATGTTGAAGGGAAGCAGTTCAGAGACCTCCCCAGCCAGGGCTCTGTGGTCGATCCAAGCATCCTTGAACACAGCCCACAGCACGCTACACGTCATGAGCTCAGAAACACACCAGCTCTGCACCAAGTACAGAAGGTCATCCGCCAGCTTAAGAAATACAAGTTTGCTGGAGCAGACAGTATCTCCGCTGAGGCACTGAAGTACTGAGGTGAAGAGCTCCTGCTGCAGCTACACGTTCTTGTCTGGAAGGAGGTGAGCATCCCAGGAGAGCTCCAAGATGCTACAGTCATGAGTATTCTTTCAAAAAAAAAAGGAACAGGTCCGACTGCAGCTACTACAGGGGAAATTGCCCGGCTGTCAACCATTGGAAAAGTCATCAGCAAGGTCCTCCTCAACCGTCTCCTTCCTGTGACTAAGGAACTCCACCAGAATTGCAGTGGGCATCTGGCCACAGAGGGTCACAATGGACATGATTTTCACTGCATGACAGCTGCAGGAGAAATGCAGAGAAAAGAACCAACCCCCATATATGGCCTTCTTTGACCTTCCAAAGGCCTTTGACCCTGTTGATCGGAAAGCATCATAGAGCATTGGTTGCACCATTAAAGTTTGTCACCATCCTTCGCCTACTGCACGACAACATGGAAGTTATGGTAATGGCAAACGGCTCCACCACTGACCAATTCGGACCATTGTCAAGCAAGGCTGCATCATCGTCCAACACTGCTCTTGATCTACTTCGCTGCAATGCTTCACCTCACCACCGACAAGCTCCCTGCTGGAGTGGAACTAACAAAACCTCTGGGAAATTATTCAACCTCTGCCACTTTTAAGCCAAAAGCAAAGTCACCCCAACCAGCGTCATCGAGCTATAGCATCAGACAATGCTTCCATATGTGCAATCTCAGAGGATATACTCCAGACCAGTGTCAGCATCTTTACGGAGGCACAAGAGAGCACGAGTCTCACCCTAAACAACCGCAAGACAAAGGTCCTTCATCAACTTGGCCTGGCAATGTGAAGTGAATCCCTGATCATTAAAGTCCGCAGGGAGGTCTTACAGAAGACTGACCACTTCTAATACCTCAGGAATATCTGGTCAGCCAAAGCAGCTATTGGTGAGGAGATCTCCAGTGTGCCAGTGCAGCCTTTGGCTGTCTGAGGAAAAGGGTGTTCAAGGACAACATCACCAGATCCGACACCAAGATCATGGTTTACAGGGCTGTAGTGGCTCCCACCTTCCTGGAAAGCTGAGGCGTTGAATGCCTATGGCAGACACCTCAAGGCACCAGAGCAGTACCACCAATGCTGTCTGTGCAAGATCCGCAAATCCGCTGAGAATAAAGACAGATCAAAACCAGAGTCCTCAACCAGGCCAAATTCACCAACATTGAAACATTAACCACCCTTGATCAGCTACAATGGGTTGGGCAGGTCATCTGCACCACTGACACAAGACTCACCAAGCAGGTGCTCTATTCCCGGCTTCGAAACAGCAGGTGAGCCCCAGGTGGACAGAGGACGTGCTTCAATGATACTCTCAACGCCTCACTGACAAAGTGCGACATTCCCACAGACACCTGGGAATCACTGGACCAAGACCATCCAAAGTGGAGGAGGAGCATCCAGAAAGGCATCAAGCACTGCATGACTTGCCACTGGGAAAAACTGGAAGCCAGGCAAAAGCAGTCCCACCCACCCCTTCCTGCATCCACCTTCTGCTCCAAGTGTAACTGAGCCTGTGGTAGCTGCATCAGTCTGTATATCCATCTACGGACTCACCCTGAGAGTGGGAGAGAGTTATCCTGGTCTGCAAGGGACTGCCAATAAATGACCCACAAATTGACATAAGAAAAGAATTTGTCCATTTACGTGTAAGTGACTATTAAACAGCACATTAGTTCTTAGGTTCTTTGACAGCAATTATCTGGCGCTGCAAATTAACTTTTCTGAATCCGAAATCTCATTTCTTCAAATCTTAATCATTGTTGCAGATGTAAAATTTAAAATGTTTTTCCTTAGTTCTTATTTTTCTCATTTCCATTTCCATTTCTTGCTCCCACTTCATTTTCTGTACATGTTTCACCACTGAAGCTATCTCAACTTGCATTTCTTAGTTCAGGGTTACAGTGGAGCTTTTCACTATTAGAACTGGAATAAATAACAGGTTTAAGTTTTGAATGGTGTTGCACAGTTGGGTAGAGTACGTGTGGATTAGAAGACAGGGCATCAGAATTCGGTGTTTGTAAATCACTATGGGGAAAGCAGGACATGCTCCCTTTAAAAGATAATGTGCTTTTCCAATGCTTAGAGATTCAAAAAGGATGTCTGTGGGTTTGCAGGTGCACAGAGCACCTGTATTGAAACATTTGTATCAAAAGGCCATCCTGTTAGCAGGCCAAGCAGTATTTTTACCAAGACAACAGGTTTTTAAATTTAGGCAATTAATTTAAACCAGACCCTTTGGTACCAAAGACACCAATTAAATTTAAATCCGATGATTTTGACAACATAGGACCAATCCTATACGTCATGAAGGGTATAAATGATGAGGATATTTGGAAAATCGGCAGATAGCTAACTATCATCTGCCAAAAGAACAGCTCTCAGCTCTAAAAGAAAGCATCACTGGCTCTCACAGAATTGTCTAGCCTGAGAGAAAGTTCCATCTAAATTAAAGGTACCTATGGCACAAGCTGTTAACGTTCCTGACAGTAGGATTCACCACGAAGGTGTTCCTGACAGAAGGATTCATCGAAGAACTCACAGAACATTCCAGAAGTAATAACCTGGCTGTAAGATGTAACCTGGCTGTACTTTCGAGAGACTAAATTCTAATTTTTTTTAAATCTTATGTAAGTGGGAGTTGTATTTATTGCAATAGCATACAATTATAATCTTGTTTTATTTTGGAATAGTTAGTAGTTAGAAAGGGGTATTCGGTTTGTTAATAGTTTAGTTAGTTTATTCACTGTTAGATAAATAAATTGTTACTCGTTGATTATAAAGAGAATGTTGGGGTTCATTTTATTTAACCACTCCTTTATAACAGATTGGAGTTCTTTTAACACATTATAAGGTGCGGCGCGCCTCTCTGGGTGTTTCGTTTTAGTTATCAGAGGAAGGTCAACCTCAGCTTTATAGCAATGGTTGAGGTTTAAAAAGTAGTTGAAGATAAAATTACAGATCATTGAAGATCTCACTGCCTGATGTGAATCATGGGCATTTTGAGATCTCTGGTCTTGTACTACTCTGGTAGTTGTACTCTGGTCTTGGGTTTTTTTGTATTTGTGTTATTACAGCAAACAAACTTATATGGAGTGTAACATTTTTAAACTTTCATTACAGTTAATAAAATGTAGTGTGTGAACACCTTCAGCTGATAGCTGTGATAGCTCTCTATTATAGCTAAAAGCTAGGGTTCCCTGCCTGCTGCTAGAATTGCATGTGAATCAATCTATTTTACTGAATTTGCCTTTGCCAAGGGTGTGTCTGTGGGATGTTACTATAGTAGAACAATTATTTTGTTAAGCACTGATAAAGCCCTGTAAAATTTTGTTTCCTTCATTTTTCAGTATGCAGCGTTAATGGATCTAAATGATTATTTTCTGGACTAATTGGTTGAGCCAATTCTTTAATTTTTATTTTGTCTATATTTTAACTGATGTGTAAAAATAAAAAGTGTATTTTGCTTGAAGTCAAGTAGTTTGGCTAATGGAATTACATACAGAATCCAACGCCTTACACTTACCTTTAAACCCTGAAAAAGCTCGGGCCTAGGCTATCTTCTTAATATATTTTGAGGAAGTTTGGTCTGGTCCTTAACAAAAAGGAAACTGAACAAGAAACACATGTACACCTTAAGTCCTCACTTTAAGCTGCCTTGTCTAACATTGTTTCATTTTTAAGGCCTGTGTCCTTCTTTAACGTTCACAGTACTCGTTTAAATTTGAAGCCCCCACTGCAGCGTTACTTCCCGGGAATTGCCTGCCTCCAACCTTGCCCTAGTCATGCCTTCAAGCTTATCCCGCTGCCATGTTCTGACCTTGCTTTCTCCCTCCCTACCTTGCCTCCTCCTGCCCTTTCCTTGGGTCATTCCCTTCAACACTGAAGCTAACAGAATTTCACAGGTAGTTGTGTAATAGGTTATGTTTGATGACAAATGTATTCTGTGGTTACGCTGTAATTTCAAAATGCAAATTATCAACCTTTCACCAAAAATATTTAATCACTCATTCACTTAGACAGCATAGATCACAGTCCTTTTACCTCTCGTGTTGCAACTAACAGCAAAGTATCCATGACCATCATTACTGGATTAATGTCAAAATCTGCAGGAACGCCCTTCTGCGGCAACTGAAGAAGCCCACTTGGATCTTGATTGCTGGACCAGAAAATAATACAAATTACCACAATTAGTCCAGAAAATAATCATTTAGATCCATTAACGCTGCATACTGAAAAATGAAGGAAACAAAATTTTACAGGGCCACAAGTGACACTCTGTTTTGGCTGTTCCTTATGCGCTTGGTCAAAGGAATCTTCTGACTTACTAACTCTTACAGACTGCCAAAGCATCACTGTACAACTCCAATATGTAAAAGACACTCATTCCTGAATTGATCCAACCAGAACATTAATGAATTATTTTCCTTAGACGTGAGGCAACTTTTAGCAGGTTGGACCACAAATTGCAATTTGAGTCTTTGCTACGGCAGCTCAACTTGAATATAGTTCTGAGGAAGGGTCACCGGACTCAAAACGTTAACTCTGTTTTTACTTTCACAGATGCTGTTAGACCTGCTGAGCTTTTCCAGCAACTTGTTTTTGTTCCTGATTTACAGCATCCGCAGTTCTTTCGGTTTCAACTTGAATATAGCTCAGTTAGAACACACTGACTTTTAATTTGATTAAATCACAACCTGGCTTCTGTACATAAACTGATCATGGTCTTTTTGCTTTAGAAAAACAGACAATCCCAAAAGAATGGCCAATTGTCCCATTTTTCAGATTGGAAGTAGAAAATCTCCAACAACCATCATGGGAAAGCTCCAGAAAAAAAATACCCAAAGATACATTTATAGATCAAAACACATCTGTAACATAGGTTTGAAGCTTCTTTCTCGATGAAACAGATCTATACATCACTACTCCAGATAGGTCGGAGGATATACTGTTCTGTACGGGTAGCAGCATTACATCAGGTAACATAAAGCTGGCTGTTCTGCTAAAATGAGCTTGTGTGATAGGTGTATCTTATTAACAGCAAAAGATGGGATGCCAGTTAGAAATTTCTGGAATCAGTTACAGGGCCTGCAACCTCAGCAGTTTGAGCAGGGCTGGTGGTGAGTGACAGAGCCTACGAAACAGGATTGACAAGGACGGCTCCCCTTAATTTATGCTTGATAAACGGATACTTCTTGAAATTATTCTCCAAACATTTCATTTCAATTTAAGTCACTTGATAATACAGAACTGAAATTCATGTACTTTGATGTTAGCATGATCTAACATTACTTCTGGATGCTGACCAAATAAGCAACAGATAATTTACTGAGTTATCACCCTGAAATTTAATGTATTGAAATTTAATTCCATAATTTTAAGTTAAATATTTCCTCCAACTGTCACCAAATTGACTAGTTCTCTACCTCAACTTCTGCAAAATTTTATTCAGATCACTAAGGGCTCTAGTCTTGATATTTTGTATAAACTTTCAAGAGGAAGGAGGACTCCTTTTGAGGAGCAGGATTAATCCAGACTCTAACTAGGCAGAGGAATAGCATTAATACAGCTCAAATCTGGAAGCATGGAGGAACTGTGAATGGAAACACGTTTGGTTTCCTGCAATCAATTTAATTCTGTGCTATAACTTCACAAAAATGCAAACGAGTGTTATTCTCCCTTATCTTAGATCCATTAATACACCTTTATTAACAGATAAAACAGAGCTGTTACTATTTGCCCTCTACATATTTTGTAAAGACAACCTTGGCTCGGAGGTGGGCGTGTGCGTCCAAGTCAGAACTCATGAGGTCAAGCTCCCTTCTGGAGATTTAAGCATACAATCTAGGCTAACACTTTACTGCTGCATTGCATCGTTCAAGGTGCTATCTTTCCAGTGAGAATGAATTCAGTTCATGTAGTCCCAGGTAAATGTAAATGAATGCAAGTGAAGGCCAAGGACATTCTGGCATCCCAGTCAATACTTAACCAGTCATTAAACTAAATGACATGGTCATTTTTATCTCATCTGTTTGTCCGGCCTTATCAGAGAGTCATACAGCACGGAAACAGATCCTTCGGTCCAACCAGTCCATGCCGACCCTAATTCCAAACTAAACTAGTCCCATCTGCTTGCACTGGCCCAATCCCTCCAAATCTTTCTTACTCCTCATGTACTTATCGAAATGTCTTTTAAATGTTGTAACTATACCTGCAGTCACCATTTCATCTGGAAGTCCATTCCACACACAAGCCATTCTGAGTAAAAATATTACCTCTAATGTCTTTAAATCTTTTTCCTCTCATCATAAAAATATGCCCCAGCCTAGCAAACAGACACCTGCCATTCACCTTATCTATACCACACAAATTGCCCGCTCAGTTTCACTCCATTATTATAATGACTACTTTTCAAAAAGTACTCAATAAAGAAAGAATTACCCATGCTGCAAATCAGAAACAAAAACAGAAATTGCTGGAGAAGTTCAGCAGGTCCGGCAGCATCTGTGGAGAGAAATCAGTATTAATGTTTCAGGTCCAGTGACCCTTTCCCAATTTTAAGGATCGATCACTGGACCCAAAACGTTAACTCTGATTTCTCTCCACAGGTGCTGCCAGACTTGTTGAGCTTTTAAAGCGATTTCTGTTTCCGTTTCAAAACTAAATTGACTCTAAAGCACTTCTGGAGCATCCTGAAGTCATGAAAGAAGCTGTACAAACAGAAGGAAGGGTTTCTTGTCCCCCCTTTCTAGTCCCCATGTCTTTTTAAAACCCTGTGCATGTTTGACTGACCTGAAGTAATGACACAGGGACTGGAACGTAATTGTGGCAGACTGAGGTTGAGATGGTTCAATGACTGTTTCCTACAAAAGTTAAAAGAGTACAAGTTGGAAGACCTGGCAGTATAATACAGTGCATAGGTTACACTTTAATCACAAAGACAAAACTCGGCCCGAAAAGTACACAGAGCCTCACCATCATTTTAAACAGCTGATCTCGTCGGGTCTGCACATCTGGAAAAAAGATGGCTGCTCCACTTAGGATGGTATTTATAGCCTCCTTCCTCAGCATCACCCCAGAAACCGTGTCATATTCTGCATCGTCCACTACTACTCAGAGAAAACACAAGGTTACTCAGAGCTGCACTACTAACCACCAGCTCGAAAGGTGCAGCAGTGCTAAATACTTGGGACTTCAGTACCTCAGCTATACACATTACACAACCCAGTGAGCGAACAATCACCCATTCTTACTTCCCCAGTAGGAATGTATAAAGGATTAGGCGTCACTAACACTTACCAAAATACTTCTTTTAAAACCTTTCAAGAAATATGCAAAACACAAACTACTCAAACCACCACTAAATCGGTGCAACACATTACCTTTACAAAGATACACATAGAGATCACGAGCAGATTCTCTATCGACAGGGGGCTTGCTCTCAGCAGTAGATTGTGCTGTGGCCTGGGTTTTTGCGGGCTGAGGTCCAGACAGTAACACCAAACAATTCTGAAGCAGCTGTAACAAAATCTTTTGTGCTTGGAGACACTCAATATCGTGACTGCAAGACAAAAAAACATGAAAATTACATTTCCTATATTACTTTTCTCTCAGTGAAGATTGTTGTCCTGAAAGTTTACCCCTTCAAAGCCAATGTTTGACATAATTTGAGCCCCCATCTTTCTAATCTGTCTTTTAGGGGCAGGGGAGAAAAGAAATAGTTGCCCCCTATAAAGTCAAAGTTAGTCTCCTGGTTCTTGCGCCCCAATAGTGACAAACACAGAGAAGATTGCTGCAGCACTGCAAACACCAGGGAGATGAAGTACCACTACGACCCATCAAAGCAGATTGGCCTGAGGTTGCAGCTGTTTCTGTGAATATTTCTTTAGAACCCAAGTTAGCAGCACAGCCCTTTAATTCAACAGAAGTCTCAAAACAATGTAACACCCTGGCTCCATTGCACACGATTCACCAAAGGCTCACTTCCTCTTGGCCCAAGCTCCTCATTTTCCTATTCACTGGGTCAATATTCTAGAACTCCCTCCTTAACTACACTGTGGGTTTACCTACAAAAATCTACTGACTATCTCAAACCTAAGTGACCCAAAAATCTGGTTTCAACTTGTTACTTTCTAACTAGCTACTCTTTTCACATCCTTCCCACCATCTCTCTCACTCGCTACTTCCTCCTTCCCACCATCTCTCTCACTCCCACTCGCTACTTCCTCCTTCCCACCATCTCTCTCACTCCCACTCGCTACTTCCTACCATCTCTTTCACTCCCACTTGCCACATTCCTCATCCAACCTGACTGCTCACTTGGTTTGCTACCTTCTGTCCCCGATTCTCCCGTTGTGACTGAGTGGGAAAACAAGGGGGTTGGGAGAAGAAAGTGTGAGGGTACTTGGTGCTGGAAGCTGGAAGGAGCGAGTGGGATGGAGTGGAGTTGGTGGGGGGGGGGTGGTGGTTAGTGAGACAGAAACAGCAAGCAGGAAGGATGGAAGAGAGGAGTGAGCGAGCAAAACTGTTTACAAAAAAGATCAAGCAGCAGGACTAACAAGTCTGTTCTTCACATACGCACGAAAATCGCATTCAAATCATGCTTCCAGGTAAATTGTTTACAAACCACACTAAAATGAAATTAAATGGAGCTTACTTCAAGAGAAAACACTTGCATAAATCTAAGATGTTGCTGTTTAATATAAAACAAAGAAAGTAACCATTCCACACAGCTGTTTGAGCTCCTCGCAAACAATCAATTCTTCTATGCTGCTCCTTCCTTTTTTTTTTTACAGCTTCTCATTTAATAAATCTATGCAATTTGCTTTAAATACTCCTTGTGGGAATGAGTTCCACATAACAATCACTCTCTCTATAATTTTAAAGACTTCTATCAGGTCACCCTTTCCTAAAGGAAATATTCTAGCCTGATCAGTCTCAATTTCAAATAGTTCGGCTGGGTGGGGGATTTAGGTCCAAAAACATGCACGTTTTCAATGTGCAAAGCCAGGATCTCAATCCAACCTAACAATTCAACCAATGCCTATCAAAACACTGCTCTCAACAGCATGTATTACAAAACAGATTTTCCTTGCAAATATGACTCTGTCACACTAATTTCATTCAAACAACTTGCCGGATGTGCTGAAAATCTACGAGATGCAAACCTCTTTTAACTGTGGTTTATGTAGTTTGCATAAACTGGTATGTAGGCTAACTTCTGTTCCACAGAAAAGCTTCATTGCATTGTTGCTATTAGCCACATTCAAGCAGGGGCCCAACAATCTGGCCAAGGTGTTGAAACAATAGCAACACTGAATGGCGGAGCAGGTTCAAAGCGCCAAATGGCCTACTCGTTCCTATCCTCCCGGTTTCTCTGGAGTAAAAATCTGGAATTCTCTCCCCCTCAGAGCTGTGGAGACCAGATCATAAAGCGTTTAAATGGGGAGGTCGAGAGACTTTTGAAACATCAATGACTTGATATGAAAACAAATGGTGTGAAAGGGGAATTGAGGCCACTAATAGATCAACCATAATCTTATCGAACGGCAGAGCATACGTGAGGAGCTGAATGGCATACTCCTACTCTTTATATGTGGCCTCCATGTGACTCCAAACCCACAGAACAGCCAGGCAAACCTTTTGGTTCAAAAGCAATTAGGGATGAGCAACAAATGCTAATGTTTTTCAACAATACCGACATCCCAAAGATTTTATTAAATAAAAGAGTTTTTTTAGTACAGAGAATGGTTAGGATTCAAATGCACTGCATCAGTGTTGTGGAGGGAGATTCAACTGTATTTTTCAAAAGTGAAATAACCAGTAATTATCTCAAGGAGAAAATAACTGCAGGGCTAGAGGAAAACATCAAAACATATGAAAAGTAGAAGCAAAAGTCAGCCATTTGGCCCTTTGAGCCTTCTCCACCATTCAAAATAATCACAACTGATCATCTTGTTCCCACTTTATCCACATACACTTTGATCCCTTTAGCCCTAATAACGATACCCAACTCCATCTTGAAAATATTCACCGTTTCGACCTCAACCACTATGTATAGCAGAGAATTCTACAGGCTCACCGCTTGATGTGTGCAGAAATTTCTCCCCAGCTCAGTCCTGAATGGCCTACCCTATATCTTTAGGCTGTGACCCCTGGTTCTGGATTCCCCAGTCATTGGGCACATCCTTTGTGGGTTTATCCTGTCTAGTCATAGAATAGGATAGAATCCCTACAGTGTGGAAACAGGCCCTTTGGCCCAACAAGTCCACACCGACCCTCAGAGCATCCCACCCAGACCCATCCCCCTATAACCCACCTAATCTACACATCCCTGAATACTACAGGCAATTTCCCATTGCCAAATCACCTAGCCTGCACATGTTTGGACTGTGGGAGGATACTGGAGCACTTGGAGGAACCCACGCAGGCACAGGGAGAACGTGCAAACTCCACACAGACAGTCACCCGAGGGTGGAATTGAACCCAGGTCCTTGGTGCTGTGAGGCAGCAGTGCTAACCACTGAGCCACTGTGTCCTCTTAGAATATTACAGGTTTCAATGAGATATCCCCCTCATTCTTCTAAACGCCAGGGAATACAGTCCTAACCGAACCAATGTCTCGTCATAGGTCAGTCCTACTATTCCAGGAATCCATCCGGTAAACTTCTGTTGTACTCCCTTCATAGCCAGGACATCCTTCCTCAGATAAGGAGACTAAAACTGCACACAATATCCCAGTTACGGTCTCACCAATTGTACAATTGCAGCCAGGCATCCCTGCTCCTGTACACCTCATTTCTAACTGAGTGTCCCATTATTCTGTAACTATGGCACCTAGCTCAAGATTCCCCACTAGTGCATATATCATCTCAATATTCACCCAATCCAGCCCCTTCAGAATCTTGCTGGAAAAGCTCAGCAGGTCTGGCAGCACTGTGAAGAAAAACCAGAGTCAACGTTTCAGGTTTGCAGACCCTCCTCAGAACCTGAAACATTAACTCTGATTTCTCTTCACAGACGCTGCCAGACTGGCTGAGCTTTTCCAGCAACTTCTGTTTTTATTTCTGATTTAGTCCTTTTGGTTTTTGTTCCCTTCAGAATCTTGTCTGTTTCAATAAGATTACTCACCATTCTTCTAAATTACAATGCATGAAAGCCTAATTTGTTTAGCCATTCTAAATTATAATGAATGACAGCCTAATCTCTTGACCAGCTAATGTCAGATTACCTTACGTAACAGACATTTGCAATTCAAACAGATTCCTTTCTTAAAATGACCATTGATGATAGCTTCATAGTCACCATAATTGAGGCTAGCTTTTAAATTCAAATTTTTCTATTAACTGAATTTAAATTCTGCCAGCTGCCGGGGTAGGATGTGAATCCATGTCACTAGCGCATTACCCTGGGTCTCTGGATGACTGGTTCAGTGACATTCCAATACATCACCACTTCTCTATGAATCCCTCATGATCCTTTGGTTCCTTTGTCAATCACATAAATCAACACCCTCTGGTTCTTCACTCTTACACGATGGAAACAGATTCTCTAACAAGACCCTTCATGATGGAGTCTCCAGAGCTTTCACTTCTCAAGGTGAACAGCACCAGATTTTTCAATCTAACTGAATTTCTTTATTTATTGCTGGAAGACCTCTTTTCTGCACTTTCTCTAATGGCTTCAAATCCTTCCAAATATGTGGTGCCCAAAATTGGGCACAATTCTCCAGTTGAGGCTGAACCAAATTTTATACAAGTTGGCCCTAACTTCCATGCATCTGTACACTATGCTTCTGTTTAAAAAGCCCGGGATCTCACATGCTTTATTGACCAATTTCACTACCTGTCCTGCCACATCAGTAATTTATGCACATGTAATTCCAGCACCACCTTCACAATTTCTTTACTTTATATTGCCTCTTCTTGTTAAAACCTTCCAAAATGATGGACTACACTTCTCTGCATTAAACTTTTACCTGCCACACGTCACTTTACCAGCTTGCCTATGCCCTTTTCAAGTTTATCACTTCATTCTCTTTACAACTCAATGCTTTGAAATACTGTGTCTCCTGCAAATTTTGAAGTATTCCCCTAGACATCAGAGTCATTTTTATAAGCTAAGAATATTAGATTAAGAAAAACAAAGGTCTCAGTACCAATCTCTGGAGAACCCCAATTCCTACAAAATAATTAACTAAACTTACCAGCACCTTGTTTCTTGTTATTCAGTCAATGTAAGAGTCACAGATATGTACAGCATAGAAACAGACCCTTTGGTCCAACTCTTCCATGCCAACCTATACATTTTTCCCTCTCACCTTAAATCCATGTGCTCTAGTTTTGGATTCCCCTACCCTGGGAAAAACACCCTGGTTATTCACCCTATCCATGCCCCTCATGATTTTATAAACCTCTATAAGGTCATCCCTCAGCCTCTGATGCTCCAGCGAAAATAGCCCCAGCCTATTCAGCCTCTCCCTACAGCTCAAACCCTCCAACCTTGCAATATCCTTGTAAACCCTTTCTGCATCTTTTCATGGTTAACACCATCTTTCCTATAGCAGGGAAACCAAAATTAAATGCAGTATTCCAAAAGCGGCCCAATCAATGCCTTGTACAACTGCAACATGACCTCCTAACACCAGTACTCAATGCACTGACCAATAAAGGCAAGCATGCCAAATGCTTTCTTCACCACTCATTCTACCTGCGACTCCACTTTCAGGAATAATACACCTGCACCCCAAGGACACTTTGTTCAGCAACACTCCCCAGGACCCTACCATTAAGTGCATAAGTCCTGCCCTGATTTGCCTTTCCAAAATTTAACAGTTCACATTTATCCAAATTAAACTTCACATCTATTCTGCCCGTCTCTTTTATTGCATGGATTTTAAGTTCATTGACAAGCCTATTATGTCACTTTTTATCACATTCTTTTTGGAAATCCACGTACGACGCCTCATCCGCATTGTATTTATCGACACCCTGCTCCTTCTTCAACATCAGTCCATTTAGTTAAATACCATTTACTAGTAACAAATCCACCCTAACTGTCCTTAACAAATTCACATTTGTTCAAGAGACTGTTAATTTTGTCCCAGTTTATTATTTCCTAAAGCTTAATACCACAGAATTCAAACAGTTTGGTCTCAATCTTCTTTTAAGAAAGCCTGCAATGTTTGCAAATCTCTAGACCTCTGGCAACACTTCTGTATCGAAGGATGATTGACAAATTATGGGCAGTTCCTTTGGAATTTCCATCCTTAATTCTTAGCAGCCTTGGATGCACCTCCTGGTGACTTATCAATTTTAAATACAACCACCTTTCTAAAACCTTCTCAATTAATTTTTAGCCCATCTAATGTCTCAACAACATCCTATTTCACTATGAAAATAGTAGCTTCTACTTCCTTGGTAAAGACAGATAGAGTTTTTTTTTTAAAATTCATTCATGGGATGAGGGCCATCGCTGACCAGGCAGCATTTATTGCCCATCTCTAATTTCCCAGAGGTCAGTTAAGAGTCAACCACATTGCTGTGGGACTGGAGTCACATGTAGTCCAGACCAGGTAAGCATGGCAGTTTCCTTCCCGAGAGGGCATTAGTGAACCAGATAGGTTTTTTCCCCGACAATCGGCAATGGATTCACAGTCATCATTAGACTCTTAATTCCAGATACTTATTGAATTCAAATTCCACCATCTGCCTTGGGGGGATTCAAACCCAAGTCCCCAGAACATCATCTTGGGTCTCTGGATTAACAGTCCAGCGATAATACCACTAGGCCATCGCCTCCCCATTTAATACCTGTGCCGTGCGCAAATCCTCAAGGCAAAAATCCCCTTTTTGTTTCTGACCAGTCCCATTTCTGCATTTTACCACACTTTTAGTATTACTAGGTCTATAGATTTTCATTTATACTAGCTGCCAATCTCATCTCACATTCCCTCTTTGCCTCTCTTAGACACTGCTCAGTTCCCAATTATATTTTGGAATTACCATTCAAGGCACTTTGTTCCATTCATACTTTGGATACGGCTTAAAATAATTGAGCTGTGAACCCATTGTGAAATTATATGGTTACAGCTTTCCACTTGCCAGTTACTTAGGCAAGGTGCAGTTTCTTCTCATTCCTGTATTGCAGTTAAGCACCAATAGGTTACATCACACAGTAGTGATTTATGCACGTACAGTATTTTATCATAGTTTTGAATTGCACTTTTTAGATGGTGGGCAGGCTCTGGACAGAGAAGATGAGAGTTACTCACTACAGAATTCCCAAGCTCTAACGTGCTCTTGTAGCCACAGTGTGTAATTATGACTGACCAGTTCAGTTTCTAGTCTTTGATAACTCACAGGGTGTTGATGGTGTGAGATTCAATGATGGTAATATCATTGAATAACATGGGAAGATGGTCAGCTTCTCCCTTGTTTAGGTAGTCATTGTCTGGCACTTCTGTGCCACTTGTCAGCCCAAGCCTGGATGTGGTCCAGGTCTTCTTATTTATGGACATGGGCTGCTTCAGGATCAGAGGAGATATGAACGGTTTTGAATACTGGGCAAACATCAGCCCCACTTCTGACCTTATGATGGAGGGAAGTTCATTGATGAAACAACTGAAGATGGTTGAGGCTAGGGTACCATCCTGAGAAATTCCAGTAGTGTTGTCCCTGCACTGAGATGACTGACCTCAACAACCACAACCATCTTCCTTTATGCCAGCTATGATTCCAACTAGTAGAGACTTGCTCCTGACTCCCAATGGCTGCTTTGAGGTCAAGTGCGATCATTCACACCTCACTTCTGGAGTTCAGCACAGTTTACGCAGGCTGTGATTATGTCAGGAGCTGGGGGCCCTGGCAGAACCCAAACTATCACCTGAAAATTCTACTTCAACTTGACCCTCTGCACTACGAGAAGTCAAGCAACAGGAATAAAATCAGACCAAAGAAAAAATGCTGGCTTACTTTTGTCTGAACTTTTCATAGAAGTTCCAGAAGAGCTGCAGATTAAGGTCTGAATAGTCCAGGTTAGGTTTCTGTCTTACCCTCCGCTCTCTCAATTCTGCCTACAGGTGAAGGAAGTACATCAGTTAACTATGAAGCCACTGGGCAGCACAATATAGACCATCAGAACCAAACATGCCTCATTATATAGAAGGTTCACATCAGTCCTTGCTGGGGTTATTATGATGTTACAATATTATTCGAATGAACAAAAAAAAATGATTAGAATTGATTTGCTGAAAGCAAATCGCCTTTAAGCAACTTGACGAAGTTCTCTGAAGAAGTTAGTGAGATGGATGTGCATTTTGACTTGATCAAGTAGAAAACAGGATAGTCAGGAAAACTAAAGCTGATGACATTAAAGGGGACAGTGGTAATATGGGTGTGAAACTGGCTAAGAGAGGGAAAGCAGACAGTAATCTCGGTGGAGCCTCTAATTGTTGCGTTCCCTCCCGATTGTTGAATTTGGGGCGCGACAGTGAAGTCTGCCCGCGGGCCCGGCTGAGGGTGGCCCTGCAGCTGGCTCCGTGGAGTAATAGTGAATGGTCACTTTTTGCCCTGAAGGGAATTATACATCCATGTTTTTTAAGGGGTCAGAATTAGGATCACTGCACTTTGACACATATTAATGACATGGATTTTGATATCCAGGGTATATTTCAAAGTTTTCAGCTGACCTGAAACTTTCAAAAAGCAGAGTGAAAAGTGGTAAAGTGTGTGGAGAGCAGTGACGGACTTTAGGAACAGAGAGAAATATGCAGACATGACAGATGGTACCTACCACAGAAAAACAAGAGGTGATGCATTTTGGTAGGAAAGATGAGAGGCAATATAGATTAAATGACACAATTCTAAATGGGGCTCAGGCCTGGTGATTTACATACACAAACCTTCGAAATCAGAAGTTGAGAGGACTATTAAAAATTGTGAATCGTTGATTTTCTAAACAGATGCACAGAAATACAAAAACAAGGAAGTTATGTCATGCCTTTCAGAATTATTGGTTAGGTCCAGCTAAAGGAATGTGACCACTTTTGAATCCCATTCTTTAAGAAGGATGTTGAAAGAGCGTGAAGAGAAGATTTACTAAAACGAGGAGGATGCAGAGTGTCAACTACATGGATAAACTACAAAAGCTGGGGTTACTCTGCATACAGCAGACAAACTTAAGATGCCATTGAAGAGATGTTCAAATCATCATCTTATTTTTGATCAAAGGAAATATTTAACACTGGTGGATGGGTCAGCAGTGACACAGATCTGAAGTAAACAGCTGAAGAACCGATGGTGAGATGAGCAGAAATATCTTCAGCAGCTAGTTGTTCCGATTCGGAATCCACAGCTTAAAATAGTGGGCACGTTTCAGTCAATTTTCAAACGGGAAGTGGAAGAAGAAAACATTGTGGGGCAAAAGGGCACAGCAGTGGGTTTATTTGGACAGCTCCTCAGACGAATCAGCACAGGCAGCCTACCCATTAACCTTCTCCTGTGCTGCATGAATCTTGGATTCCAAGCGAAAATCTGTCTGGCTAGAATCAATTACAAACAAATTGGACAGCCACCCTCTGTGCTGTAATGCAAATAAGTCACAGTGTTGGAGGACACAGAGAGCTGCTGATACTTGGAACCATCACCCGTCCAAGGTCACAATAGTAGAGAAAATTGGAAGGAAGTACAATATCCTTACATCACAGAATTATCACAGTACAGAAGGTGGCCATTTGGTTCATCTGCATTGTCAGTTCTCTGAATGAACAGAGCACAAATGCCATTTTCCTGTGTTTTCTCCATGGCCCTGCACATTTTTTCCTTTCAGATAATAATCCAATTCCCCCTTGAATGCCTCAGCGCAACCCGCCTTTATCACATTCTCAGGCAGTGCATTCCAGATCCGAACCACTGACTGTATGAAAACATTTCCCCTCATGTCTTCACTATATGATAGTTTGAGGAATTTTAAAAATGTATTTTAACATACTGCGTCCTGGGCCAGTTGCTGAATAAAGTAGAGTGTCTTCAACACAAGGGTCTGCCCAGTAACATGACCGCTTGATGCTGTATCAGAGAGAGAGAGATACTCTTGATTGGATGGTCTCAAGTAACCACGAATAGTTAGATGTTTGATGCCAATACGCACGTTGTTCTCATCCTCTTGGCGGGGACAGAGAAACTTCACCATCAGATACTGGGGAGAAAAAAATGGTTAAGATGGAGCTCAGTCATCGTCAACACAAAACAGTCAGTCATTCAACAAAAGCTGCTGAGAAGGGTGATACCATTAAACCTTTGCCCCAGTATAAAGACCTTAACCTATACTATAAAAACTGACTAACAAGGATTATACCAAATCACTTGAACACCCATTTGATGTTCAGAAGAAACCCACGGCCATCAAAAATGTCTGGGATGGTCCTGGATTTGTCCCCTTTTTACCTCACTTTATTTATTCATGGAATATCGATGTGTGCATGTCAGTGTTGTAGCTAGTTCTGGAGCATGTTATTATCTTCATCCAAATCTATTAGATTAAAATCAAAGGTGTGCAATATTCTTTTTCCAAACATATTAACAAATAGGAAAAAATGCAGGTTTTTTTTTTAATTAATACATGGGATGTGCATTTCCATGTATGGTTTGGTTGCTGGTTTGAACGGTCAGCGGTGGAGGGAGTGAATATTAAGGGTAGTGAGTGGGGTGCTGATCAAGCAAACTGCTTTGTCCTGGAGGGTGCTGATCCTCTTCAGTATTCTTGGAGCTGCATTTTTGTAGGCCAGTGGGGAGTATTCTATCACACTCCTGACTCTGCCTTGGAGGTGAGAGACAGGCTTTTGAGAGGCAGGAGATCCCAACCTCTGACCAACTCTTGTAGCTGCAATGATGCTATGGATGGAACAAAATGGCTTCTGGTCAATGGTAACCCACAAGGTGTTGAAAGTAGGGGATGTCAATGCTGATAACAACTTTAAGTGTCAAGGGTAGGTGGTTAGATTCTCCCTTGTTGAAGATGGTCATTGCTTGGAACTTGTGGCACAAATGTCACTCGCCACTTATCTGGATATTGTCCAGGTCTTGCTGCATTTGGACATGAGCTGCTTCAGTATCCAAGGAGCCATGAGTGGTACGGAACGTTCCATAATCAGTGAACATATACTTCTGACTTTCTGACGGAGGGAAGGTCATTGACGAAGCAGCTGAAGATGTTGAGGTCTAAGACATGAACCTGAGGAACTCCTCCACAGATGTCCCAGGATTGACCTCCAATCACCACCTTTGTGGTGGGTATGATTCCCAATCGCGGTGTTTTCCTCCTGATTTCTTTAACTCTAGTTTTGCTGGGGCTTCTTGATGTCACACTCAGTCAAATGCAGCCTTGATGTCAAGGGCGGTGACTCTCAGCTCACCTAAGGAATTTGGCTCTTTTATCCATGTTTGGACCAAGGCTGTAATGAGGTCAGGAGCTGTGCGAGCAGGCTATTACTGTATAAGTGTCACTTGATAGCACTGTTGAATAATCTTTCCGTCACCTCACTGATGATTGCAAGTAGCCTGATAGATTAATAATTCCTGGTTTGGATTTGTCCTGCTTTTTACCTCATTTATTCATTCACGGGATATCGTTGTGTGGATGTCAGTGTTGTGGCTGTACTGGAACAGCAGAAATACACAATCTCTTTAGACTGCACTTTCTAAACTCATGACCGCTACCATCAAGAAGGACAAGGGAAGCAATACATGGGAACACCACCATCTACAAGGTGCCCTCAAAGCTACTCACCATCCTGACTTGGAAATTCCATCAGTATCATCAGGTCAAAATCCTGGAACTCTCTCCCTAATGGCAACACATGTCCCTAAAGCCTGAGGACTGCAATGGTTCAAGGGAACAGCAGACCGCTACCCTGCAAACGGCACATTGGGATGGCCTATAAAAATTAGCCTTATCAGCAACTCCCAAACCCATGAAAGAATAAAGGAACAGTGATTAGGAGAGTCCAGTAGTTCAAAGCAACTCACAATCACCCTCGCATGGATTAAGAACAAATGCTGGCCTTGCCAGCAATGTTGACCTCCCTGGAACAAATAAAAGTAACAAATAATATGGCAGATTATTTTGACTGAGCTATGATGCCTACAGCCCATTTAAACTGATGATTTAGGTTCAGCTGCCAGGGAGTCGCTCAATACAAGTGTCTGTACTAATCCCTGAAACCCTCATTCCCATTACTGACGAGATTAACCGCTGGGAGTAGATTCCACATCCCACTGTGCAGGGCAGATACTACAATGACATTTTATGTATTGTTCTGTTACTCTGCTGGTTCAATTAATTAATTTAGAGTTTGTCAGAATAAACTGGCCTTTTGGCTTTACGTTAAGTTGATTTATTGAAATAAGGATGGAGCTCATTCATAAGACTCAAGTAGTGAAGAGCCAATTTGAAAAAGAAAACTTTTCTCCACATAAGCGCAACAAGGTGTAAGTGCTGTGTTGTCCACTGACTTGTGATCTCTTGGCTCTATTCTGGAACCGTAGTTTTATTTTTTACTGTTCTGCTCATGCTATATGTTTATCTGTTTGCCCTTTGATCATTCTTCCTCTCACCCTTCTTCTCCATCCCTTCCTTGGTTCACTTTCTCTTGCTTCTCCTTTTTGTTTCACTTTTTCTCTTGTACATAATACATTCCACAGGAAATGTCTTCAGGAATTATGGTTTGAATTTAAATATGCAATTACTCGCACTTTGTTTTGACACTACAAAGTAATCTTGTCAAATCTATGCAGTGCTGATAGCAAAGTTCATTCTTCATGAAACAATCCTTAGTAACCAAGGAAAACATCATTAGTTAAACAACAAAAAAGATGGGCACTTTGGATATGCTGATGTTAAATCGTCCTAGATGCTACTATTTATGTAACATTTGCTACAGAAATCATTTGTCAGAGAAACATTTAAGTATATATGATCTTTATCAATGTTTTAGGTTTATTTTGTGTAATAAACATTACTTTTATTTTTCATATTTCAGCACTTTCCATGATCAAGTTAATGGAACTATAAAAAATTGAGACTCTGTTTACATTAGTACTCTGGATTTATTTGATTTATAGTACACAATAATAAAGTCATGTGATCAGACACTATCAAGCTAAAAGCTAAATTTAAACTTATTCAGTTCCAGAGATATCACGAGAATTCATACACAGTCCAGGACTGTCCTTAGCTTCTTGTAAGGCTCATATTAAAACACATTTTCAACTATGATATAAACTGAAAATATCCTGTAGAAATGGGGAATTCATTTATGGCTTTTGGATTTGATGATTTGTAAGCTATTCGTTCAGTGTTTATAGACTTTTTCTCGTACAATTTTTTTTTTAACAATCTGAGGTAACACAAAGAAATGCTGGCAAGTGAGACTAGTTTCAGCTTGGGAAACTTGCTCAGCATGGATGAGTTGGACGAAAGAGTCTGTTTCCGTGCAGTATCATTCTAAGACTTTATAATTATTTGCATTTATAGAGAAAGTCAGTTTGAATTAATAAAACTAAAAGGGATATCAAATAAAGTTGCAAACGGTTAAACTTCAGAACTTTAATGCCTGACATCGGTGGTGGGCAAACTGTTGGAGGGAATCCTGGGGGATGGGATTCACATGTATTTGGAAAGGTAAGGACTGATTAGGGATAGTCAACAGGGCTTTGTGCATGGGAAATCAAGTCTCACTAACTTGATTGAGTTTTTTAAAGAAGGAACAAAGAAAATTGATCTATTTAGACTTCAGTAAGGCATTCGACAAGGTTCCTCATGGTAGGCTGGTTAACAAGGTTAACAAGGTATTTCTCACATGGGAGAAATAGCCGTGGAGATACAGAACTGGCTTGAAAGTAAAAGACAGGGTGGTGGTGGAGGGTTGCTTTTCAGACTGTATGCCTGTGACCAGCAGTGTGCCACAAGGCTTGGTGCTGGGTCCTCTGTTTTTTGTCATTTATATAAATGATATGGATGTGAATGTGGGAGGTATGATTAACAAGTTTGCAGACAACACCAAAATTAGAGGTGTAGCGGACAGCAAAGAAGGTTACCTCAGAGTACAATGGGATTTGATCAGATGGGCGAATGGGCCAAGGAGTGGCAGTTGGAGTTTAATTTAGATAAATGTGAGGTGCTATATTTTGGAAACGCAAATCAGGACAGGACTTGTACACTTAATGGTAAGGTCCTGAGGTGTGTTGCTGAACTGAGAGATCTTGGGTGCAGGTTCATAGTTCCTTGAAAGTGGAGTTGCAGGTAGGTAGGATAGTGAAGAATGCATTGAGTATGAGAGATAAAAGGTACTGCAGATGCTGGAGAATCCGAGATAACAAGGCGTGGGGCTGGATGAACACAGCAGGCCAAGCAGCATCATAGGAGCAGGAAAACTTGACGTTTCGGGCCTAGACCCTTCATCAGAAATGGGGGAGGGGAAGAGGGTTCTGAAATAAATAGGGAGAGAGGGGGAGGCGGATAGAGGATGGATAGAGGAGAGGATAGGTGGAGAGGGGGCAGACAAGTCGAAGAGGCGGGGATGGAGCCAGTAAAAGGTGAGTGTAGGTGGGGGGGTAGGAAGGAGATAAGTCAGTCCAGGGAGGATGGACAGGTCAAGGGGGCGGGAGTAGATAGGAGATGGGGGTGGGGATTGAGGTGGGAGGAGGGGATAGGTGAGGGGAAAAACAGGTTAGGGAGGTGGAGATGAGCTGGGCTGGTTTTGGGATGCGGTTGGGGAGGGGAGATTTTGAAGCTCGTGAAATCCACATTGATGCCAGTGGGCTGCAGGGTTCCCAGGCTGAATATGATTTGCTGTTCCTGCAGCCTTCGGGTGGCATCACTGTGGCATTGCAGGAGGCCCAGGATGGACATGTCGTCTGAGGAATGGGAGGGGGGAGTTGAAATGTTTCGCGACTGGGAGGTGCAGTTGTTTGTTGCGATCTGAGCGTAGGTGTTCTGCAAAGCGGTCCCCAAGCCTCCGCTTGGTTTCCCCGATGTAGAGGAAGCCACAACGGGTACAGCGGATGCAGTATACCACATTGGCAGATGTGCAGGTGAACCTCTGCCTGATGTGGAAAGTCTTCTTGGGGCCTGGAATTGGGTGAGCTTGCCTTTATTGGTCATGGTACGGAGTGTAGGAGTTCGGAGGTGATGTTGCAGCTGTACAGGACATTCGTTAGGCCACTTTTGGAATACTGCATTCAGTTATGGTCTCCCTGCTATAGGAAAGATGTTGTGAAACTTGAAAGGGTTCAGAAAAAATTTACAAGGGTGTTGCCAGGGTTGGAGGGTTTGAGCTGTAGGGAGAACATGAATTGACTGGGGCTATTTTCCCTGGAGCATTAGAGAATGAGGGGGTGACCTTATAGAGGTTTATAAAATCATGACGGACATGGATAGGGTAAATAGACAAGGTCTTTTCCCTGGGGTGGGGATGTCCAAAGCTAGAGGGCATGGGTTTAAGGTGAGAGGTGAAAAATATAAACAGGACCTAAGGGGCAACTTTTTCACACAGAGGGTGGTGCTTGTATGGAATCAGCTACCAGAAGTAGTGGTAGAGGCTGGTACAATTACAACATTTTAAAGGTATCTGGATGGGTACATGAACAGGAAGGGTTTCGAGGGATATGGGCCAAATGCTACCAAATGGGACTAGATTAATTTAGGATATCTGATTGGCACAGATGGGTTGGGCCAAAGGGTCTGTTTCCATGCTGTATATCTCTAATAGTCTATGACTGTACTGTCTTGTTTGGATCGTTGATGGTTACACAGTGTCTGCAAGACAGATGAGAAACCTCATCAGATTTACTAAAATATGTAATTGTGCGTTTATTGCAGGCACAATCCAAATTCAAGTCGCATTTGAAAAGTGACTGCCTAACAGTACAGCAGCTGTATCTCCCACACCACTGCCTAAATCATCTGGAAGATTTCTGCAAACAAAAAGCAGGGAGTGAGCACTCAAACTGCAAGTAAAAACTTTTATATAATTTGCAGAAGGCTGTGTTTGCTGAAATAATCACTACACAGATGCCATCTACTGGCACCAACTGGAACGTCAAGAGCCAATAATTAAAGTCTTGTTTACTAATCACAGGAGACGCACAGCTATCTTCAATAACTGCAACCTTTCAAGTTTAGAGCAGACTTTCTACCAAAATTTATACGATACAAATTGAAAGCATAAAGCTGCACAATACGTGAAGAAAACTGAATGCATGACATTTACTGATAACATTAGAAAAACTGCATTACTAGTTCCTCAACAACTCTGACATCAGCCTCCCAAATCCAGCAAAGACCTAAACTCACCAACAAACTCAGCCCAATACCCTTGCTACCACAATGCTGTGAGGTAGTGCAGCACCTCAAGGCAGAAGGGGAGAACATCGCATGAGTGGGCTAGGCAGGCTTTCAACGAGGAAGAAGCACAAGATCAGTCCTCACATTACTGCCTCACATTGAAAAGGTTCTCAAAGGTACATCCAAACAGGGTCAAGATTCCAATACCTGACTCCAGCATACAGTACAGACTGGCACATTGGTTTACTTCCTGTTCCTGAGGCAGCTCGATGGTGTGTATGCACGCTTACATGCCCATGCTCCCTGGGCATGACAGACGTCTGAAACAAGTGGCACGCTCTCAATGTTTTACGGTCCTGTTTGGCTGGTCTCGGGCAAGAGATTCCCATGTTAGCAGGGATATACAGCATTCCTTCAATTTTAATTTGAGAATGTGCTTGAAATAATTCCTCTGACCTCCCAATTCAACTTGTGTTCAACAAGTGTTTGGTTTGCATACCAATGATCTACCCTCAACCCAGTCCCAGAAAAGGATCTACGCAGACAACGTCTGTTGACACACTGACTGTCCACAGCTGTGCGTCCCCCTAAATCCTGACGGTTGCAATGGCTCAAGGCAACAGCTCACCACTACCTGGTAAAGGGCAAGTCGGGATGGCCTGTAAATGCTAGCCTCACCATCATTGTCCAAACCCATGAAAGAATAAAGGAACAGTGATGAGAGAGTCCAGCAGTTCAAGGCGGCAGCTCACAATCACCTTCAAGGAAGAACAACAAATGCTGGCCTTGCCAGCAACTCTGACCTCCCTAGAACAAAAAAAAATTAAACAATCGTATTGCAAAGCTGGCCAACTACTTCAAGACATGTGGCATTTCATTAAACAGCAGTAAAAAAGTCTTTTGTACACTCCAACATTATAGTACCAGCACTCAGACAGAACTGAATATCACCCTAGATTGGAAGGGACTGAAACATAACCTCTAACATTTATTTCAGATTTGTCACCATTGCAGATAGCACCTTGAGACTGCAGTAAAAATTAAAATCCACAATAACTTCCTCAGTAACTCTGGCCGATTCCTAACAGGGAAGATTACAGTTATTGAAGATAGCTGTGCGTCTCCTGTGATTAGTAAACAAGATTTTAATTATTGGCTCTTGACATTCCAGTTGGTGCCAGTAGATGGCATCTGTGTAGTGATTATTCCTCACAGGATGAGACCCTAAGTGCCTCTTACTCTACTCTTGCCACTATGTATTCAACTGCAGAATACTGTACCCAGGTATGGCACCTATCTGCTCACATCAAAAGTACCAAGTGTGCAACTCAACTATGCACAAAGCAGGTATCTTTGACCAAATCAGCTCTCCAGCTCCCAATTCTGAGCAACATTCATGCCTCCCTCCCTACCTCCACTCCAGAATTATTGCAACATGCATGCCACTAAGAAGGTTTACTTGATCCCAGATTGTCCTTACTCAAAGACCTCAAACCAGGTGTGGAAATTTGTTCCTCAAACCACCCACAATGGCTAGGCCCAAGGAGTAACATTTTCAAGGAGAGTTCATTGAATAAAAGTGACGGCGGTTTAAATAACTCCATCTAATTTGTGTCAAAGCTCGTGCTCGCCTCTGTGAGCATACACACACTAAATAAACTAAACACAATAACTCAACTACACAAACTCCACACAATCAAAATTTCAGTTCTACTGCAAACACTGAAGAAAGTGAGTCGGTCCGTCATTACCTTGCTGATTCGGCAGGTCTGTAATTTTACTTCCGTCTCATTCCATTCATCCTCTAGTTCAAACCAGCCAACAGGTTCATCCCCATCCAGATCAGTACTACGGCCACTGTGCCTGATGTAGATAGATGCAAATAACCATTCATTATTAAACTAAATAACATGCAACTTCCAAGATGACTGCAACAGTATTTGCTCCTAAATGAAGAGATCAATATTTTCTTACATTGAACCGTACTGACTAAAAGATAACAGAACTTTTGGCAGGTTAATAACACCCAGTGTCTAAATATTATGGATTGAGGACTGGTTACCTATCAGAAAATGAAGTGTAGGCATAAAGGAATCATTTTCATATTGGCATAAATGAATTGTTTATGATCTTTATAAAATGATTTTATGAAGGAACTAAATGTACAGCTGCTAAATTTGTACATGCCACAAAGATAAGTAGGAAAATAAGCTGTGAAAAAGGCATGTGGGGATTGCAAAGTGATATAGATCTGTTAAGTGAGTGGGCATAAAATTGGCAGATGGGAGCACTGTTTTGGGAAAATGAGATTTTGTCTGTATTGGAAGAAAGAGAAAAACAGCATATTATTGCAGAGAGATTGCAGAACAGAAGTGCTCAGATACATGAAAAACAACATTTGAATGGTACAGCAAGTGATGAGGAAGGCAAACTGAATGCTGTTGTTATTGTAAGAGAATTGAGAATACAAGTAGGGATGTTTTACGCTGTACAGAGCTTTGGTGAGACTACATCAACAGTACCATGTACAGTTTTGTTTTGAAAAGAATAGACACAATTGTGTTAATAACAGCTCAGAGAAGGTTCACTCAAGTCATTCATGGGATGAGGGTGTTAACTCATTAGCAAAGGTTAGACAGGCTGGGCCCGCGTTCATTGGACCTAAGAAGAGAGAGGTGATCTTACCGAAGCATACAAGATCCTGAGGGGACTTGATAGCGTGAATGCTGTGGGGATGTTTGAGGAGATACTAGCACTAAGGGAACACAGTTGAAAAATAAGGGGTTTCCTATTTAAGATGAGATAAGATACATGTGAATGCACAATATGGAAACGATAGGCTCCAATGAATCTATTCCATAATAACTTTGTGATTAAGTGCTGTTCTATCATTTATATCACCACAGGTGTCAAAATGTCATCAGGACAACTGGATAAATTCTCAGATCAGTTTCTGTATTTGGATTTTAATGTAGATTGTTGGTTTCAGACAATGTAAACACTGATTATTAAATGCTTGAAACAATCTCCAGAGCACATATGTAGCATCGTTAATACATTCATTATGAAGAGAATAAGATTTGAAAAATGTTTGCACAATTACGTCAGCCAGAGTCACTCAAGTGACAAATACAGACTCACCCATATTCAACAAAACCTTTAACCCAAACTGAAACGGAAAATGCTGGAGACACTCAGCTGGTCTGGCAGCATCTGTGCAGAAAAGAAACAGTTAACGTTTTGAGATGGTATGAAGAAGTGACATATCAAACTCGAAACGTTAACTCTATTTCTCTGTCCATAGATGCTGCTAGACCTGATGAGTTTCGCCAGCATTCTCTTTTTATTTCAGATTTCCAGCATCTGCAGTATTTTTATTGTTGCTCAAATTAAATAGTTACTTTATTGCAGCAACTACCTAAATTTCACGCAGCTCGTGCAACAGAGATCTAGTATCACAACACAGGCACGTGCAAAAGTCAACCAGAAAACATTCACATGGCACTTTTTTGTTTTCATTACCTACTCAATTTGAGAAACTGTGGAAACACAGTCTGTGATCTAAATTAGTTTGTGAATTTGATGCTTGCCTCACCTTTCCCTCACAAACTGCCGGAATTCTTGCAGCTTCCACTTATTGTATTTTTCAAACCTCTGGAAATGTTTCTCTGCATCAAATGTTTCCGACTCATCATTATATGCAAAGATTAAACCACATTTGGCTCCTTTAGCTCCATTGTGCACCTGAGTAAAGCACAGAAAGAAAAATAACATGAACAGGCCAGTTGAACAGACTGCTCCTTAGGCAGCCAGATCAGGCATGAATGGAGATAACAAGGTTAACTGACGTTCTGGGCCTAGATCCTTCTTCAGAATTCAGCCATTTCTGAAGAAGGATCTAGGCCTGAAACATCAGCCTTCCTGCTCCTCTGATGCTGCTTGGCCTGCAGTGTTCATCCAGCTCTACACCTTGTTATCTCAGATTCTCCAGCATCAGCAGTTCCTACTATCACTCAGGCAAGAATAGAAGCTGCATTAACATGACAAATGGGGAGCATCTCCCAAGGGGAGCTGCAAGGGCAAAGACAGCACACTGAAATGGACGGGGTGGGAGGGATTAGGACAGAACTGAAATGGACAGGTCCACGGAGAGATAAAGTTATAGAGTCATACAGCATGGAAGCAGACCCTTCGGTCCAACCAGTCCACATCAACTAGGTCTCCAAACTAAACCAGTTCCATCTGCTTGTGCTTGGCCCATATCCTTCCCATATCCTTGGCCCAAACTTTTCCTGTTCATGAATTTATCTAAATGTCTTCTAAACATTGTAACTGTACACCTGCATCCACCACTTCCTCTGGCAGTTCATTCCACAAAGTGGCATGGTGGCTCAGGGATTATCACTGCTGCCACACAGCGTCAGGAACCCGGGTTCAATTCCACCTTCAGGTGACTGTGTGTGCAGTTTGCACATTCTCCCCGTGTCTGAGAGGGCTTGCTCCGGTTTCCTCCCACAGTCCAAAGATGTGGTTAGGTTGATTGGCCATGCTAAATTGCCCGTAGTGTTCACAGATATGTAGGCTAGGTGGATTAGCCATGGGAAATGCAGAGTTACAGGAACAGGATGGGTAAGGGTGGGATGCTTTTCGGAGGGGCAGTGTGGACTCGATGTGCCCAAATGGTCTGCTTCCACACTGTAGATGATTCGATGATTTTATGATTCTATACACGAACCACACTCTCTATTAAAAAAAAGTTGCCCTTCAGGTCTTTTTTAAGTCTTTTTCCTCTAACCTTAAAAATATGCCCCTTAGTTTTCAAATCCCCCAACCTACGGAAAAGTCCCTCATCATTCACCTTAGCTACGTGCCTCATGATTTTATAAACTTCAATGAGGTCACTCCAGAATCTCCTGTGCACCAGTGAAAAAAGTCCCCACCCTTCCAGTCTATTTTTATATCTCAACCCCTCCATCCCCAGCAACATCCTTAAGTTGGTTTGAAAGCGAGGATCTTTAAAGCTGAGAGAAAATTCAGAGGCCACCGAAGACTGCAGGGATAGGGAAAAGTGAAGGAATTGAAGATGATTGTGAGACTGTTCAATTCATGACTGCATGGGACAGGAAGAGACTTTGATTTGTAAGGGAGTGTCATTGAGAGCTAAGCAGGGTTGGAAGTCGTTGAGCCCATGTGTGTCCACACGCAGGTACTTACCTTGATCCTAACTTGAGAGACCTGGATGGATAATTTTGTTCTTGACGACAAAATGAAGCTGGCTCGTGTATGGCCGGCCTCAGACAGAAATCCTGCAACAGGATAAGAGAGATAAGTGATTTCCAGGTGTTAAACTATTCTCCTAGGGCGTAAAAACATCTCTCACCAAAACTCTGCACTGACAAAAATGCAAAGACACCTCGCAAAAGCAAGTTTAAGACCTGTGCTGCCACTGAATACTAAGCCACAGTTTTAACCCTCAACCAATGAAATTAGATCATAGAATCCCTACAGCGTGGAAACAGGCCCTTCGGCTCAACAAGTCCACACCGACCCTCAGAGCATCCCACCCAGACCCATCCCCCTATAAACCACCTAATCTACACATCCCTGAACACAATGGGCAATTTAGCATGGCCAATCCACATATCCTGCACACCTTTGGATTGTGCAAGGAAACCAGAGCACCTGGAGGAAACCCACGCAGACACGGGGAGGATGTGTAAACTCCACACAACAGTCGCCCGAGGGTGGAATCGAGCCCGGGTCCCTGGCGCTGAGAGGCAGCAGTGCTAACCACTGAGCGACCGCACCGCCAATTCTATCATCATTACCTCTGCAGAAAGGAGCCCCTCCCCTAAAATGTGACAGATATCATTAACTACCCTCTCCCTTTCCCACTGCCTTGTCATCATCTCCTCCCCTAATTGAAAAAGAACCTGATGAAGAACAACATTTAAAACATTTACCATCTCCCAGCAGCGATTCATAAAGCACAGCAGTTGGCCCAAATCCCTTTTCTTTCCCTTCTTTGGCATCACATGCCTCCACAGTCAACTGCAATGGTTTTCCTATAAAGAGGACGTGAAACCAAATCTTTAGCTGTGTACTTTAAAACACAAAAAATAAAAAGGCAGAGTCACAGGTCATATATGTAAGTACTCTCAGTGAAAGCCTTTGCACCTCTTGAGGTCATTAAATAACCTCTTTATTTGATCTTCAATCTTCAAACTTCAAACTTCAAATAACATTTGCCTGCCACAGGATGAGCTCTGGGGAAGCTCAATATCAAACACGGGCACAAAACAAGCAATGTTGATTGTGGTCTCCTGTCTTCTCACAAAAAACATCACTCCTTCGGCCAAAACTGCCAAACACAGTATATGAGCGATCACCATATTATTGTTGATATAACAAGCGTGGGGCTGGATGAACACAGCAGGTCAAGCAGCATCATAGGAGCAGGAAAACTTGGCGTTTCGGGCCTAGACCCTTCATCAGAAATGGGGGAGGGGAAGAGGGTTCTGAAATAAATAGGGAGAGAGGGGGGAGGCGG
>JAHRHZ010000190.1:289003-338957 GCA_024137785.1 Ginglymostoma cirratum | reverse complement strand
TAAGTATAAATGGGTCTTTTTCAGGTTGGAAAGACATCTCAAGTGGTGTGCCAGAAAGATTAGCAGTAGCATCTCAATGCTTACATTTCATATAAATGACTTAGGTGAAGGAATGGAAGGTACAACTGCTAGATTTGCTGACGACACAAAAATAGGAAGCTGCGAAGATGACGTAGGAGGCTACAAAAACTTATAGATAAGTTAAGTGGGTGGGCAAACATATGACAGATGGAGTTTAATGTGAGGAAATATAAAATGGTCTATTGTGGGCTAAAGAATAAAGGTAGATTTATCTAAAGATTGCAGAACACTAAGCTGCAGTGGGACTTGGATGTCTTTGCACAAGAAGTTAGAAACAAGGCACAGAAAGTAATTTGGAAAGTTATTTGTATGTTATCACTTATCTCAAGGGGAATTGAATCTAAAAGGAGGTTAATGCTTTAGTCACCTTAGAGGCAGTTCAAAGAAGGTTTATTGGACTAATACTTGGAATGGGAGGGTTGACTTACGAGGAGAGGTCGGACAGGCTAGATATATATTTGCTAAAGTTTACTGAAGTAGGAGATGACTTGACTGAAACATATAAAATCCCGAGAGGTCTCAGCAGAGAAGGTATAGAACACAGAACAGCGCAGCACAGGAACAGGCCCTTCAGCCCACAACGCTGTGCTGAACATGACACCAAATGAAACTAATCCCTTCTGCCTGGCCTTGGGCCATATCCCTCCATTCTTTGCATATTCATGTGCTTATCTAGAAGTTCCTTAAAAGCCCGAACGTATTTGCCTCCACCACCATCCCTGGCAGCATGTTCCATACTCCTACCACTGTCTGTGTAAAAAAAAAAAAAACTTGCCCCTCACGTCTCCTTTGAACTTGCCTCCCCTCACCTTATATGCATACCCCCTAGTTACAGACATGTCAACTCTGGGAAAAGGATTCCGACCACCAATCTATGCAACTCGTAATTTTATAGACTTCTATCAAGTCTCCCTTCAGCCTCTTCTGCTCAAGAGAAAACAACCCAAGTTTTTCTAGCCTCTCCTTTTAGCTCATACCCTCTAATCCAGGCAGCATCCTGGTAAATCTGGTAAACTGCACCCTCTTCAAAGCCTCCACATCCTTCCTGTAATGTGGCGACCAGAATTGAATGCAATACTCTAAGTGTGGCATAAACAAAGTATTATAAAGCTGCAACATGACATCCTGACTCTCGTACTCAATTCTCCGACCAATAAAGGCAAGCTTGCCATACGCCTTCTTTTTCCACCCTATCTATTTGCGTGGTCAATTTCAGGGACCTACGGACTTGAACCCCAAGATCTTTCTGTACATCAATGCTGCTCAGAGTTCTGCCATTAACTGTATATTTTTCCTTAACATTTGATCTCCAAAAGTGCAGCACCTCACACACTTACCTAGATTAAACTTCATCTGCCAGTTCTCCTCCCATATCTGCAACTGATCTATATCCTGCTGTATCCTTTGACAACTTTTTACACTATCCACAATGCCACCGATCTTTGTATTGTTTGCAAATTTACTAACCCACCCATTGACATTTTCATCTAAGTCATTCATCTATCTATATTACCAACAACAGAGGTCCCAATACAGATACCTGCAGAACACTGCTAGTCACGGATCTTCAGCCTGAAAAACACCCTTCCACAAGTACCCTCTGCCTTCTATGGACAAGCCAATTCTGAATCCACATGGCCAGGTCACCATCTTAATCTTCTGGATAAGCCTGCCATGAAGGACTTTGTCAAAAGCCTTACTAAAATCTACGCATACGACATCCACTGCCCTACTCTCATCAATCAACTTCGTCATCTCCTCGAAAAATTCAATCATATTAGTAAGACATGACCTTCCCCGCAAAGCCATGCTGACTGTCCCTAATTAAGCCATGTTTTTTTCAAATGCACGTAAATCATATCCCTAAGAATTCTCTCCAATAGCTTCCCAACCACTGATGAGGGACTCACCAGTCTACAGTTTGTTGGGTTGTCCCTATTTCCTTTCTTAAATGGAGGGGCAACATTAGCAACTCACCAGTCCTCTGGGACCTCTCCAGTGGCTAGGAAGGATACAAAGATCTTGGTCAAGCCCCCAGCAACCTCCTTTCTTGCCACTCTCGGTAACCTGGGGTAGATACCATCAGGCCCTGGAGACTTATCCACCTTAATGCTCTTCAAGAGACCCAGCATCACTTCTTTCATGATCTCCAAATGCTCTAGCATATTAGCATGTTCCACACAAATCTCACTATCCTCCATATCCTTCTCCTGAGTGAATACTGATGCAAAGTACTCATTTAGGATCTCACCCACATCCTCTGCCTCCAAGCACAATTTCCCTCCTTTATCCTTGAGTGGTCCTAGTTATCCTCTTGTTCTTAATGTATCCATAAAATGCCTTGGGATTCTCTCTAATCCTACTCGTCAAAGTAATTTCATGGCCCCTCCTTGCTCTCCCAATTCCCTGCTTTCTTTATATTCCTCACAGGCCCTGACGATTTTAGCTCCCTAAACCTTATATATGCTTTTCTCCTTTTGACTAAATTCACCACCTCCCTCGTTATCCAAGGGTCCCTTACCTTGCCATCCTTATCCTTCCTCCTTACTGGAACATCCCAGCCTTGAACTCTACCCAGCAGGTCTTTAAACAATTCCCTCATGTCAAATGTGGACTCGCCCAATAACAGCTCCTCCCAATTAACATTCCCTAGCTCCTGTAATTTGTGTAATTTACCTTCCCACAAAGTCCTGACTTCTTCTTGTTCATAGCTATCTTAAAACTTAAGGAATTGTGATCACTGTTTCGGAAATGCTGTCCCACTGGAAGGTCAGTCACCTGGCCAGGCTCATTAGGCAATACAAGGTCCAGAATGGCCCCTCCACTAGTTGGACTATCCACATACTGTTTCAAGAAATCCTCTTAGATGCACTTAACAAATTGTGCCCTGTCTACGCCTCTTGCTCTAATGGAGTCCAAGTTAATATTGGAGAAGTTAAAGTCACCCACCATGACAGTTCTGTTTTTATTGTATCTTTCCATAATTTGTCTACACATTTACAAAGAACAATACTGAACAGAAACAGGTCCTTCGGTCCTCCAGGCCTGCACCGCCACTTTTTGCCCTTCCATGCTAAAACTTCCAGGATCCGTATCCCTCTATTCCCTTCCTATTCATGTATTCATCCAGGCACTTCTTGAGTTCTGCAATTGTGTCCACTTCCAACACCACCTCTGGCAATGCATTCCAGACACTCACCACCCTTTATGTGAAAAACTTGTCTCGCACATCTCTTTTAAAGATGCACCTTCACACCTTGAACCCTTGTAATTGACCCTTCCATCCTGGGAAAAAGCCTCATACTTTCCACTCTATCCATGCCATTCACAACCTTATAAACTTCTACTAGGTCGTCCCTCAACCTCCTGTGCTCCAGTGAAAACAAATCCAGTCTACCAACCTTTCTCCATAGCTAAAATCCCCCATTGTTTGGGGGGGAATTTATTCCTCAATCTCTCGGTGGCTGTTTGGGGGGTGGGCCTACAGTATAATCCAAGTATCAAGAAGATGTTTCTTCTTATAGGAAATCTAGAATAGAAAGACACTGTTTAAATATCAAGGGTAGCCAATTTAAAACAGAGATTGCGGTGAAATTTTTTCCTCGTCAATCTTTGGAATGCTCTTCCTTAAAAGTTGATGAAGGCAGACTCCTTGAATATTGTTGAGAGAGGCAGTCCGATGCTTGTTAAGCAAGGGGTGAAAGTTATCAATCGTACATGCATTTGAAATTACAATCAGATCAGCCATGATGTCACTGAAAGGCGAAGCTGGGTCATAGGCGAAATGGCTGACTCTTGCTCGTTTTTGTAAGTTTGATTCAGATTGATATTACTTGGTTTGCTTGTGGGGACTCCTCCATTTTAAAAATCAGTTTGTACAGAGATCATGACAACAAGACTTACCGTATTTCTGAAGCTGGTTTAGTCGTACAGATGCCATGGCAGTAAGGAGTGGGGATGCCTCATACTCTGTCTCCAAGTGGTCACTGATGGTCAAAAGCGATGTCATCACTTTGGCTATGCTTCCTCTGGCCAAAGCAAATGCTAGGAGAGTCAACTCCGCTTCAGGACTGGCACAGCAACTGAAACAGCAGAAGTATACTGCTCAACAATAATCAAAGACAATACTGCAAGGTTGGTGGGTGGTGGGAATGTCTTTAGACTGCTTCTTGTATACAGTATTCATGAAGTACACGCCACCTCTTCAAATTGTTCAATGGGACCAATTATTTGTACATCATTCAAAAATACAATTTAAAACATTTGTCAAATTGGAATGTCAGTTCCCAATTCAAAAATAGTCACCATGATCCATCACAGCACGCTCAGTTATGCTGTGACATCTCACACATACAAAGTTTGAAGTCAATTGACAGCAGCTGGTGATACATGGGAGGTCTCATTCATTTCATGTTCTCCCTTTTTGCAGTTGACCTACATCATTCCTGAAGTTAATTCACTTGAACACTCTCATGTCTTCAGCAAAAGCTGACACTAAAATGTTTCATTGCTTTTTAAACTAGCTCAAGATCTCATAGCACCATGTAACTGATGAAACACAGGAAGCTAGCACACAGCTGTAGCAGATAATCGGGTAATGGAGTGTTGGCGCTTATACTCCAACCCCCTTGAAATAAGAGTAGGAAAGTCTTACTGCAACTATACAAGTTACTGGTGAGACTGCATCCGGAAGATGGAGAACAGCTTTGGTTCCCTTAGCTAAGGAAAGATCATTTCAGTGGAGGCAGTTTAGAGAAAGTTCATTAGGATTATTCCTGGTATGGAGGGATTGCCTAATGAGCAAAGGCTAAGAACACCAGGACTCGACTGACTGGGGTTTAGAAGAATGAAAGGTGATCTGACTGAAATATATAGACTTCTTAAGGGGCTCAACAAGGTAAATGCCAAGAGGATGTTTCCCTCATGGGAATGGCCTCAGAATTAAGGGATGCCAATTTAAGAATGAGGAGGAGGGGGAGTTTCCTCTCTGAGGGGGTCAAAAGTATTTGGAACTCTTGTCACAGATCTGTGGGAGCAGAGTCCTTGTGTGTATTTAAGGCTGAGATAGATAGATTCTTGATCAGTCGGGGAATCAAGGGTTACAGAGAAAGGGCGGGAAGTGAACGTAAGGAATGTCAAATCAGCCATGATCCTATTGAATGGTGGAGAAGGCTCTTGGAGCCAAAAGGTCTACTCCTGTTCCTATTTCTTATGGCCTAATAGACACAGCTCCACCTTACACGCTATTGCAAATTGCTGGCATACATCTATCTTTAAGACATTTTTGAACGTTAATTTCAGAATCTGCCTCTCAACACCTTGCTGATATTTGCAACTGGTGAAAACAGTATGTCAACAGAAATAGTAGGAACTGCCGATGCTGGAGAATCTGATATAACCAGGTGTAGAGCTGGATGAACACAGCAGGCCAAGGAGCAGGAAAGCTGACGTTTCGGGTCTAGACCCTTCTTCAGAAATGCTGGAGGGGAAGGGGATTCTGAAAATTATAGGGAGAGAGGGGGAGGTGGATAGAAGATGGATAAAGGAGAAGATAGTTGGACAGGAGACAGACAGGTCAAAGAGGTGGGGTTGGAGCCAGTAAAGGTGAGCGTAGGCGGGGAGTTCCAACACCTATGCTCGGTTTGCGACAAATGTCTACACCTCCCAGTCGCGAACCATTTCAACTCCCCCTCCCACTCCTTGCACGACATATCCATCCTGGGCCTCCTACAGTGCCACAACGATGCCACTCGAAGGTTGCAGGAACAGCACCTCATATTTCGTTTTGGGCTGCAGGGTTCCCATAGTATCAATGTGGACTTCACAAGCTTCAAAATCTCCCCTCCCCCGACCGCATCCCAAAACCAGCCCAGCTCATCCCCGCCTCCCTAACCTGTACTTCCTCCCACCTATCCATGCCTCCCACCTCAAGCCCCACCCCCATCTCCTACCTACCAGCCTCATCCTGCCCCCTTGACCAGTCCGTCCTCCCTGGACTGACCTATCCCCTCCCTAACTCCCCACCTACACTCACCTTTACTGGCTCTAACCCCGCCTCTTGGACCTGTCTGTCTCCTCTCCACCTATCTCCTCCTCTATCCATCTTCTATCCACCTCCCCCTCTCTCCCTATTTATTTCTGAATCCCCTTCCACTCCCCCATTTCTGAAGAAGGGTCTAGACCCAAAACGTCAGCTTTCCTGCTCCTCTGATGCTGCTTGGCCTGCTGTGTTCATCCAGCTCTACACCTGGTTATGTCAACAGAAATGCTACTTACAGATGCAGCATTCTACCTAGTGGTGGCATTAGCTTTAAATGCAGACTTGGCAAAGATTCACTCTGCTTTGTCTGCATTTTCATCAACTTCTGAGGCATAGCTAAACAAAATCCAGGTGCTCTAGTGATAGACAGAAATTCTTTTGAGACAGGAATATATTCAGATAAAAAGGTTAGCTTATCTAATTGTAACTGCTCTTTTAAGTGACCAAGAAAGCCACCCACAGTCGCATTCAACAATTAAACAAAGGTTTGAAGAATACCTTCACGGGGCACTAGGTGCGTCTAGCCCAGTGTTAGACATACCCAGAGAATGAATAATTTTTAAAAATGAACATAGTTTATAAAATTTGGCAGGTTCAGAATAATACATTAACTAACACAGAAGGCAAACTGCTACCAGAGGTTGTGAAGTTACAGTGTCGTGCTAACTTTGCTGTGCATTTGGAACACTCCAGATAGAACCATAGAATTATAGAATCCCTCCAGTATGGAAGCAGACTATTTGGGCCACTGAATCTACATCAACCCTCCAAAGAGCATCTCACCAAAACCCACCCTCCTACCATAACAACGTAATCTTGCATGTCCCATGGCTAACCCACCTAGCCTGTACATTCCTGGACACTATGGGCAATTTAGCATGGCCGATCCCCCTAAGCTGCACATCTTTGGACTGCAGGAGGAAACTGGAGCACCCGGAGGAAACCCATGCAAACACAGGGAGAATGTGCAAACTCCACATAGACAGTCACTCAAGGGTGGAATTGAAACCAGATCCCTGGTGCTGTGAGGCTGTAATGTTAACCACTGAGCCATCGTGCTAACTAATAGAGATTTCCTTCTATTAGTTTAATAGCCACCAGCTCAAAAATATTAAAACAATTTTATTTTTCATCACAAGATTGTTTTAGATGAGTGAAAAGAGTGAACTTCATTTTAAAAATGGTCATGCTCATTATTACTTCAAAGCAACCTTCATTTATCTCTTCCTATCAAAGTGGTTTTGAATGTGACAAAACATCTTTTTTTTCCCCTGAGTACAACAGGAAAAAATAAGTGAAACTGCAGCAAACACGCAGGTGTGTGTGTGCGCGTGTGTGTGTGTGTGTGTGTGTGTGTGTGTGCGCGTGCACGCGCGTGCAATAAATAAAGCTAATGTTTCAGGCTAATGACCATTCAGCATGACTAGAAAAAATAGAGGTAACACTTTTGAGGAAATATAGAGGCAAGGAATGAGGGAATGGGTGGAAAGAATGAGGCAAGTCTGAAAAGGTGGGAGAGATTGAACAACAAAATGGACAAGGATATAAAACATAAAAGAGATGATTTAAAAAAGGAGACATAGAAAAATAAAGTGTTCAGAGGAAGTGTAAATGGCAGCAGTGGGATCACTGTCGAACAGAATCAGTGGATAAGACCTGAAATTGTTGAATTCAGTGTTGATTCCAAAAGTATCTAACCAAAAGATGAGATGCCGTTTTTCCAGCTTTATTCAAACACTGTGGTCAGAGTGAGAGTGGGGGAAGATAACTAAAATGACCAGAAGCTTCAGTCAGAATTGCAGACTGAATGATGCAAAGTGAACATCCAATTTGTATTTGGTCCCCAGCTGTGTAGAAAAGACCACAGTGAAATACTGCAAACACTAAATTGAAAGGAGAACAAGGAAATCATTCTTTCATCCACAAGCTGTGAATGGGGGGGGGGCTTGAGGTGGGAAGGGTGGGAGGCGGGGGAGAAGGGGGGAGTCTTAGACAGCACAAAGAAAGGAAGTCAAAGCACAAGCATTGCATATAATATGCTTGCATAAAGCTGCACCAGGAAATGAGGGGACGGTGAGGGTATAGAAATTGGAAATCCACAGAGAGGTGGTGGCAAGGGCCTAGAAACTGGAAACTGTTAAATGGTGGAAGGAGTCAGAAGAATCATCTTCCAAAATTCACACTTCAATACCTCACCAAAACAGAATATTCCATTACTTCCCTGACTGGTGGCTCAGCCATCAAATACTATCCTCTTTTCTTTTAACTTCACTCACTTTCTCCAAATCCATATCTACAGGAGCCCAGCAGGGTATGAGGTTATACCTGACTTTTCCTGGGAATTGTGGAACACTCTTTCCTCCTGTCCTATTCAGGCACCTGCTATTCTTAGTGAGGAGTTTGATGACTGAACTGATATTGTTTCCTGCTCTTTTCTCCAAACTGCAAACTTTCATTAGTTTTCATTCCAATTTCCACCTTTCCAACACTTTTACAGGTTCATCTCCAACTCTACCCTTCCTCAACTTCTCTATCTGCATTTCTGAGATTAGGCTGTCAACTGAAATCCACTATAAGCCCATTGACTCCCACCCTGGTGGCACTGCTTCCCACATTACTTCCAACAAGGAATCTATTTAATTCTCCCACTTTCTCAGCCTCTTGCACACCTGTTCAGCTGAGAATGTCCCTCCACTATGGTTTGACAATGCTCCCCACCCATTCTGTCCCACTTCACTTACTTCTGCTTTGATTCTCTCTCACCCAGGATCATGGTGGGGTCCTCACCTTCCAACCCACCAGCCTTCACACTTAATGGATCATATTTCATCATTTTCACCACCTCAGGTTCTGATTCTGCCACCAAACCCACTTTCCTTTCCTTCTCAGTGTTGCAGAAGGGATGCTCTCACTGCGACATCCTGGTCAATCGGCTCTTCAATCAGCCTCACAGTGTATTCCTTCCCTTTCCCACTGGAGAGCAGAAAATGCAACACATTTTCCCACTGCTCCTCTCTCCGTCTAGGGCCACAAATCCCCCTCCAAGTGCAACAGTTATTTCATACGTACTTCTTTCAATTTTCCATATCATGATTGCTGTTCACAAGGTAAATTACTATAGGAAGTGGGGAGACCACACCCACATGCACGCACACACAGATTTATGAAACACTTCTGTTTTGTTGATGTGCCTAACCACAAGCTTCTAGTCACTGCCATTTTGATTTTTCCACCCCACTCCCACCAACCACTCTGTTCTTAGGCTCCATTATTCTAAAAAAAGCTCAATAGAAGGGCAACACCTTTCAGTTCAGCATTTTACAACTTCCAATCGCAACACTGAGTTCAATAGTTTCAGATCATTATTGCTGTTCCCGATATGCCTCAATAACAGGTGTTAGGGACAATTCTGCTGTTTCCATTTTTTGCCTGCTCTGAACTCGTTTTATCTTTGCTTGTCCTTTTACCTCACCCTCATGCCTTGCACCATCCCTTCTAACTTCCACAGTGTCACAGATCTTTCCTTTTGTGCTTCCCTTTCCTCCCAAATTCTATACATGCTTAAAACCCATTAGTTTTTCCAATTCTCACAAAAGGTTACCTTGACATGCCAACTTTCTATGCACAAGCCTGAACTTTTGTGGCATTCTGTTTTTGTTTCAGGTTTCTAGGATCTGCAGTATTTCATAAGATATGGTTGTTAGTAATCGGCAGAAGTGATCATTGACAAATGCTGCGGTTAGAAAGTTATAAAATTAGACTAAATAAGCTGTTTTATTATCAACACCGCTGCTAGGCTGTGCAATGGCCATGCATAAAGAGAAGCACAGTGCTGCAGTGTTACATTGTGACAGACAGTAGCTGTCTGTGAAGATGATGCCACTGTCCATGTATTCACAGCAGAGGAAAACCATGATTAGTCCATTATTCCTGCATTTCCAGTAGGCACCAGGAATACAAATTCTGGAGATGTTCCGTACTGGTACACACAGCCATCAGGCAGCTTTTGTTAATATACACAAGCTTTTGAAAAAACATTTTGATAAATTGCAGCATTACAAAGATTCAACAAGTCATCAACATTGGGAATACATTTCTATATTTATGGGCCACATGGAGAACTGGAAATGCTGAAGTATTTCGGCACTTTCTGAATCAAAAAATGGGTTTTATCAATGGTTTAAAGGGAACCCCTTGGGTTCTTGGAAATGATGTTAACAGTTTAATGCAGGCTGATATCCACATGTTCATTATGGAAAGTCAAATTTCTTTGGAAAAGTAGCCGAACAAAGCTTTTGATGAGATAAGAGTTCGGTTTATCGACTTTGACTGCATGGCTTTGGAACAGGCAATGGGGCACCCATACTGACAGTTGCTTAGCAACACGTTCTGGAATAGGTTTGTGAAAATAAAAACTGAAGTGGTCTGGGAAGAAGAAAAATGTCTAAAACATTGCTACGGCTACAAGACCATCTGCCTCCCTCTCTTATTTGAAGCATGAGGGAACCTGATAAAGTTTCTACACCTCAGAATTTTAATTGTGAACTCTGAAGAGCTAAACCGTGACCACTATCCAAAGACTCAAATCCAAACTAAAACCCGGTTTGGATGGCCTTTCATTGGCCTATGGCCATAGAGTCATAGAGTCCTACAGCATGGAGACAGGGCCTTCGGCCCAAATGGGTTCATGCCGACCAAAACGTCCATCCATGCTAGCTGCATTTCCCTACACTTGGCCCATATCCTTCTAAATCTTTCCTATCCATGTATTCATCCAAATGCCTTTTAAATGTTGTTAATGTACCCACTTCAACCACTTCTGCAGGCAGCTCATTCCATATGCATACCACCCTATGAATAAAATTCCATCTGCAATTCCATTTTGTCAACAAAAAAGCAGGTAGACTCAGAATTCATCAAACTCTATCCTTTGATTTTCAGACCATTGACCAACTGGGTGTTTCTCTTTTGTCCTTTTAAAAGATATCATCTCTAAAGAGTGTTTGCTGTCTTGTGTGTGATGTATGCATGCTTTGGGATTAAAAGATGTTGTTCTAATCTGGATAATAGTTCAGATGTTCATCAGTTTTCCCACTTGTTTTTAAGAATGCCTATTATTTTATAACAATGGATTATTCTGAGCTCATTAAAGAGAGGCTGGTGAAAAGTCTCTCTTCTTCTGGATAGCAGTACAAAAGAGAAATCATTGACCATTTTGGTGATTGCCCTAAAACATCTACACTAACAGTGCACAATTCATGGAGCTCGATTACTAACACGTTCCTCCCGTCAGAGTCATCACTTAGAAATTTTAACTTGCAACACAAAATGGAAAGAATGTCATGTAGAGGCAATGGGAATGGCACAAATTCTATAATACACCAAGATTCACACTGATATATCTGAACTGGTCATATCACATGCAGTGCTGGATACCATTTACTGGCAATATCATGACACCTGACTGACATAACAGGGCCATCTGCACATGCTTAGGCTCCAGCAAACATTTTTGGTGTTGGGAACACACTCTGGAACATGTAAGCACCAACGGTGGGCTTGGAAACATTTTCAAGGGCATCAACACTCCGTTCCTCCTTCATATATCCTTCCAATACTTCCCTTCTCAACTACCAATGGGGCAATTAATCTTCTCCTTGACCATAACCTCTGCTTGGCTGTCAAATGGACTGGGAAACAGAATGCTTTCTGCAATACTCTCTACTTCTCCAGTAAAATTTTTAACTCCAAGACTTCCACACAAGTTTTAGGTACAACATGGTGCAATTCATTGGTTGAGGGGGATTAAGACATCAAAACAACATTGTGCTATCCTGCACTTCTGATACTGAAGCAGCTGTTAGATTAAAACCAGGTACCAAGGATACAAGGCAGAGGTGTTGTTACAACTTCATTCAAACTGTCCCACAGACCCTGATATCTATAAAAAGGATAACATTCCCAGCAGTGATCCGCTCCGGTTACTCATACAGGACATAGCGTCAGATGGGTATTTGAGAGAAAAATAGATTTCTTCCAGCGAGGGGTTAAATGAATTGCAATCCAGAATATGATCAGCTTATCCTCTCTGTTTTGGAGACAGAAGTGCACTTTGTACCCTCTCTGGCCTGAAGTTAGCAGACCCGGAATTAAGCAGGTGATCTATGGGCTCAGCAACTTGTTGAATGTTCTTATCCAGAAATATCAAACAGCTGCCTAAAGTAACTTCTGTGGTGTACACTGAAGGCTTTTATTTTTTTAAAAGACAGTTACCAGACCCATCACAGAGAGAGAGAGAGAGAGAGAGAGATGGGATATTTAGATTGAAGTTACTTAATTTGGATATCCACTGTGACAATGAAGGTCTCAAAAAAAAAAACGGTTTGATTGGGGATAATTACTGTCGTGTAAGCTAACAATAGAAAAATGAAAGTCTGCATAATCCTAGAGGCCAATAGGTTCTGTCTGATTAGACAAAGACTAGGGGAACAAGGTTAAGGAAGTAAGAATTGAACCGGTCTTTAGGGGGTCACTGTACAGCACAAACCAGCATAATAGCCAACTAATGTATTATTTGAGCAGCTTCAAGGAATTAAAACATCACACAGAAGCTATTATCAAACAAAATTTGATAGAGCTACAGAAGAAGTGCATTATTAGAGGAGAGAAGTGGAGAGGTGAAGTAGTACGAGGGGGAATCAAAGTTTGGTCCTCACAATCTCTAGGAACGGCTCACAGTGATAGGGATAAGGAAAAAGCCATTGGAATAACAAAGTGTTGTAGAGCTGGAGGAAGCTGATAAAACAGTTGAGAGTCATTAGCATTGGATTCAAAATCAATTCATCACTGTAGGATACAAAAACAAAAATTACCCCGCAATCCTGACAAGAAAACTGTCCACTTTCTCTAGAACATTTGATGACATGAAGCTTGGCAGCTCTGTGGATCCTGCAGTGAGGGACAGCGGTGGCATGTGTTGCAGTGCTTTTCTACAAAATAAGAGAAAGAACAGCAAGTTACACCTTGAAATCAGCATTTCAGGATCCATCTAATAGTGGGAAAGAAAAACAGTCTGCATCAATATATACAGCATGCAACTGGAATCATCCTTGGATCAATTAGAAATATTTTGAATGCAGGAGTAGGAACTACTTACTGCGTTATTCGAAGGACATTTTGTGCAAGGTCAGGGTTTGTCTCTATGGAAGCAGTCACCAACGTTGTTAGCACGGTCAAGTACCAAATTGCAGAAGCATCAGACACTGATACGCCAGATTTCTTCACAACCTGGTATCCCATTGTTTTAAGTCCATGAATCCTCGTGTCACAGCCATCACCGTGGCAACGTTTAATATTTATCTGTACAACTTATTAGAAAAAGAATTTAAAAATTACTTTGCAGTCACCTTATCGTTTTGTTCGTACTCTATGTAATGCATTTATTTTTCTTAAACCTAACTTGTATTTAACCACACAAATGCGTGGGCTAACAAAGAAATCCTAACTTTATACCTTTAAGTAGGTTTCCAGTTATGCTGAGTTGTCATGATTAGAGCTTTGGAGTACGTAAAAAAGGGATTATTTTACATTTTCTGTCATTGACCTCATTCTCTGAAGGTTCACCATGATCACGTTTTGCCAAACCTTTAGGAATAATGGGAGTGTATTTTTCTCAGCATGTATGACCTCAGACTCCAGTCACCCATTATAATGCCCAAGAGCTTCCTCCCAGTCCCAATACGTAAAGTGGAGTACAACCCACTTAATTTCCCTTGGTTAGTCTTTACTCAAGCACAAACGCTTGATGCATGGGATGCAGGTGTCGCTGGCTGGACCAGCATTTTATTGCCCAGACAGCAGTTAAGAGTCAACCACATTGCTGTGGGTCCAAAGTCACATGTAGGCCAGACCAGGTAAGGATGGCAGTTTCACTCCCTAAAGGACATTAGTGAGCCAGATGGGTTTTTCTGACAATCAGCAAGTTCCACTGTCATCATTAGAATCTTTATTCCAGACCTTTTTTATTAATTCAAATTCCACCATTGGCGGAAAGTACAGATGAAGTCAACGGATGGAAGGCTGGTTTGATGAATGACTGGGCTGTGCTCATGACTCTCTGAAGTTTCTTGCAGTGTTGGGAAGCGAGTTTCCAGAACACATTGTGAAAGCATCCTACCTGGATGTATCAATGGTGCATCTATAAAAATTGGCAAGTGTTATTCTTGCAGTCAAAGTAAAGGAGTGATAAACTGAGATACTTTCAACGGTAAGGAAACTGCAGCAAAAATTGTTATCAGACACGCCTGGGGATTGGCTGCTGCTAGTTAGTGAAAATGCCAGTATACAGTTAGCTGCATTTCTCCAGGCACAAGACAAGGTTATGCTCTGTCTTTGAGGGATTGAGGGGAGAAGGGAAATAGTTGTGCATTCAAGGGCCGAGTGACCATCAGCCATGGCAGGATTTGAACCTGGAGCCCAGAACATTACCTGGGTCTCTGAATTAATAGTCTAGCAATACGAATGAAGACACACTCATTAGCTGGAGGCTTGTAATTGTGTGACGTGTTCCTGACTTATGGAAGTGGAACATGTCTCCTTCACTGCACGAAGTCTGCTGAATAGTACAGGAGGAAGGAGTGATCGGACTGCCTTAAAACATACTAATAAACTTTATTTCATAACGTTAGTTTTTTGCCATCTGGTTCTAAAACTGTAACATCTTAAAACAGTTAGAAATTATACAGCAATTCTCTGCCTAGAATTCTTACATGTTTAATGAGAAAGCTTAATAGGAAACTTAGATAAGAAAGGTTATGAACCAGCAAAGAGACAAGACTGGCAGAATTATTCTCCTTTCTCGCTCATTGGAAAGGAGGCCTTGAATCCTTATCTAAAGCAACAAACTGACAGATATCTCAGGCTAGGGCCAGAAAGGTCAGGAAGTGTTATTCTTGCAGTCAAAGAAAAGGAGTGAGAAACTGAGATGCTTTCAGTTGTAAGGAAACTGCAGCAAAACTTGTTATCAGGCACGCCTGGGGATTGGCTGCTGCTAGTTCGTGAAAATGCCAGTATACAGTCAGTTGCATTTCCCCAGGCACAAGGCAAGGTTATGCTCTGTCTTTGAGGGATTGAGGAAATAGCTGTGCATTCAAGGGCCCCACATATTGAAACCACAATTGAAGATCAGGCTGACCAACACTACAGCTTACAATGAAAAATGAGCTGTTTCACAGCAGCTCCAAGCAGTACATCGTCGCTGAGGCACATTGAAATTATTATATCATTGTATCAACTTTGGTCAATGTAAAACTGAAATACAACTTCTACTTATTTACAACCTTTTTTTTTTAAAAGGAAGAGGATGTATTATGTGACCACCAAAAATGACTGGCTGCTGGAAATTCCAATTACTAGGGAATTTCAATTGGCAGATTGCCAAATTTGATCTAATTTGATTTATTGTGGTCCCATGTACTGAGATAGCTAAAAGTTTTGTTTTATGCGCTACACAGGCAGATTGTAACATATCAAGTGTATCTGGTACTAGAACAGAATGCAGAATAGTGTTACAGCCACAGAGAAGGTGCAGAGAGAGACGCCAGAATCAAAACTTGAGAGTCATAGAATGAGTCATAGAATCCCTACAGTGTGGAAACAGGCCCTTTGGCCCAACAAGTCCACACCGACCCTTGAAGCATCCCACCCAGACCCATCCCCCTATAACCCACCTAATCTACAGACCCCTGAACACTATAGGCAATTTAGCATAGCCAGTCCACCTAACTTGCACATCTTTGGACAGTGGAAGGAAACTGGAGTACCCAGAGGAAACCCACGCAGACACAGGGAGAATGTGCAAACTACACACAGATAGTCGCCAAAGGGTGGAATTGAACCCGGGTCCCTGGCGCTGTGAGGCAGCAGTGGTAACCACTGAGCCACTGTGCCGCCCTAAAGGTCCATTCAGAAGTCTGATTACATCAGGGAAGAAGCTTTTCTTGACTTTATTTGTACGTGTATTCACACTTTTGTATCTCCTACGCAATGGAAAAGGGTGGAAGAGAGTATAACCAGGGTGGGAGGGGTCTTTGATTATGCTGGCGGCTTTAGCAAGGCAGCGGAAAGTATGGATGGAGTCACTGGATGGAAGGCTGGTTTAATGAATGACTGGGCTGTGTTCGTGACTCGCTGAAGTTTCTCGCAGTGTTGGGAAGCAAGTTTCCATACCAGATTGTGAAAGCATCCTATCTGGATGTATCAATGGTGCATCTATAAAAATTGGCAAGTGTCTTTGTGGACATGTCAAATTTCCTTAGCCTGAGGCATTACAGGCATTGGTGTGCTTCAATGATTGTCGTGTCGACATGGGTAGACCAAGACAGATTCTTGTTGATCATCACTCCCAGGAACTTGATGCTCTGGACCATTTCCACTTCAGCACCACTGATGCGGACAGGGGCATGTCCTTCACTCCACCTCCTGAGGTCAATGACCAACTCCTTCGTTTTGCTGATGTTGATGGAGAGACAATCATCTTTACACCAGGCCACTAAGCACACAGTACCTTTCCTGTACTCTGTCTCATCACCTACAACAGTGGTATGTCAGCAAACTTGTAAATAGAGTTGGTGTGGAATTTGGCCACACAATTGTGAGTATATGAGTAGTACAGCAGGAGTCTTGCGGGGCACCAGTGTTGAGGATTATCATGGAGGTGGTGTTTTTGCCTATTCTTACTGATTACAGTCTGCGGGTCAGGAAGTTCAGGGTCCAGTTACAGAGCGGGGAGCTGAGACCTAGATCTCAGAGTTTGGAGATGAGTTTGTTTGGAATTATAATGGTGAAGGCGGAGCTATAGTCAATAAGCAAGAGCCTGATATAGGCGTTCCGGTTATCCAGGTGTTCCAGGCATGAGTGTAGGGCTACGGGTATGGCATCTGCCATGAACCTGTTGTGCAGGTAGGGGAATTGCAAAGGAGCGAGGCAATCTGGTTGAATGGAGTTTTTGTGAGCCACGAAGAATCTCTCAAAGCACTTCATAATTAGGGAGGTCAGAGTTACCGGGTGGTAATCATTGAGGCACACTGCATGATTTTTCTTTCACATCAGGACAGTGGTCATCTTCTTGAAGCAGGTGGGACTTCAGATTGAAGTAAGGAAAGGTTAAAGACGTCAGTGAGTATTCCCACCAGCTGGTCCGCACAGGATCTGAGTGCATGGCCGGGAATTCCGTCTGGGCTGGTTGCTTTTGTGGGTCAGCCTTAAGGAGGCCAATCTAACATCTGTGATGGCGACCACAGGTATAGGTGAATCCGAGGCTGATGGGACAGGTGACATCAATTCACCGCACTTCTGTTCAAAGTGAGTGCAGAATGCATTGAGCTCATTGGGTAGGGATATACCATTGCTCACGATTCTGTTCAACTTCGCTTTATAGCCTATTATATCATATAAGCTTTGCCACAAATGACAGGTGTCCGTGTGGTTAGTCTGGGTCTCAAACTTAATTTAGTATTGCCTCTTGGTGTCTCCGATGGACTTGCAAAGGTCATATGTGGATTTCCTGTATAGGTCATGGTCGCCTGACTGGTACACTTCAGATTGGACTTCAGTGGGGAGGGGATCTCCTGGTTCACCTGTGGTTTTCATTTGGATAACATTCAGATTAACTTCTTCGGCACATAGTCTTCTACACACTTACTAATAAAGTCTATAATGGTAGTGGCATACTCGTTTAGGTTGGCCACTAAGGTCTTGAATGTGGACTGGTCCACCGACTAAGCAGTCCCATAGAAGCCCTTCTGATTCCTCAGACCAACACCGTACTACTTTCTGTACTGGGTCCTTGTGCTTCAATTTCTGCTTGTAAGCTGGGAGGAGAAGGACAGCGTTGTGATCTGATTTTCCAAAATGCGGACAGGGGATGGAGCATCTTTGAAGATCGTATAGCAATGGTCAAGGATTTACTGTATATAATTAAAATCAGCGTTGAATGATACATAATCGAAGGTCCAACTTACAGAATGTGAAAAACGTCATGTAGAAGGGCTGAAAAAAGGACACAAAGTGGGGCACTTAACAGACGTTTTAGAATTCAATAAAGATCTAATTAATCTATATACAGATGGCAGATGTACCTTGTGAACTTTCATGACAGACGTAGAACAGTTGAGTGTTTGTTTAATTATTTGAATAAGTCAGAAGACATTTCATACGTCAGGCGGTATTAATTTGAAAGGAAAACACACATTTAACTCCTCTCCAATAACACGATCTGTAATAAACACTTTTCCACGAAACATTCTATCAAAGTTCCCACGTTATACCGGAAAGTCTTTAAAAGCCTCAAAAACAAGTCATTAAAGATTTTTAACAACTAAAAGAGAGGAAAATGCTTAAACAAAAAATCAGTTCCCTATTGTCAAAGGAGGGCTCTCAGCTCAGGTGCGGCTGTTCATAGGTACAATCTGTCTAAGCAGTGCACAACAGAAAACAAACTTTAATATCAGACTTGTCTTAAATAAAGTAATCCAAAGCTGTTCTCAATATATTTTACAACATTCAAGATAGAAGATGATCATTCAGCCCCTCAAGTTTGCTGAATTCCACATTCTCATCTAACACCTTCACACCTCACCCCCTCTCCCGCAATAACTTCCGATTTTCCTGTCTTTCAAGAATCTATCCACTTTTATCTTATAAATTGTTAAGGACCCCACGTCCATCACTCTGAAATGAAGTGTTCCAGAATCTCATGACCTTCAGAACAAAATTCCCACATCTGTCCTGAAAGGGCCTAACTTTGAAACTGTGCCCCTACATCTAGACTCACCCACATTCATTCCACTTCCTTGTTAGCACATTCAGGACCTTATAAGTTCAATCAAGTCACCCCTCACTCCTAACTCCTAACTCCAGTGGAAACATTACCAGTTTGTCTAACCTATCTCCATAAAATAATCTGCTTGTTCCAGGTTACCAATCTAGTAAACATCCTCTCAATCATCTTCAATGTAATTGCATATTTCCTTCAACGGAGAAAACCAAAACACATACAGTATTCGAGATGTGCACTCACCATTACCCTGTATAAGTGAAGCAAAGCATCACAACCTTAATGTCAATGCCTTAGTAACAAACAGCACCCCACTAGCTCTCTTGATTAGGTGCTGTACCTGTATACTGACCTTTTGTAACTCTCGCACTGTAACACAAATTGCTCTGCACCTTGGAAATCCATGGCCATTTTCTATTTAATTTTTAGCTTTTGCATTCTTCCAACCAAAGTGAACGACTTCATATTTTCCCACATTATATGCTGTCAGATTTTTTGTCCTTTCACTCAACATATCTATTATGAGTCACCTGCAACTTCCTTTTGTCTTCTTAACTATGCACTTTCCTACCTATCTGCAAATTTCATGATCATGCTTTCACTCCCCTCATCTAAATCATTGATGTAAATTTTTTTAAAAAAAAGTTGAGGCCCAGCACAGAGCCACGTGGAACTCCATTTGGCATATCCTGACAAAGATACATTTTTGCACGCTGTTTTATACACTCATGGTAATCTTTTACCCCTGCACCATGACCTTTTTCTTCCTCCCTTTGATTTGGTACCTTATCAAATGCATCTAGAAATCCAAGTATATTCTCTAAGCCACAGTGCACGATACTCCTTCAAAAAACTCTTAATAATTTATTTAGGCACAATTTGATTCTTCCAGGTGACCTTACATTTTCCTGAGAGGGCAACTTGAATCTCAATGATCAATTCTAACACTTTCTTCACAACAGATGTCAAGCCACTTGGCCTAGATCCCTCCCCTCTCCTTCTTGAATAGAGTGATTATATCTGCTACTTCCCAGCCTTTTGGAACCTTTCCTGAACCAAGGGAATTCTGAAACATTAACACCCAGGCATTTAATACCTTACTGGCACCCCCTACTAAGATGGCAGAATGATGCCCATCTGGACCCAGAGACTTGTCAGCCTGCAGCTCCATCAGTTTGTTTAGTTCTACTTCCCTAATGATTGTAATTTCACCAAGTCCCTCTCTCCCTCTCCCATGCATATTTACAGCCATTTCTGGCAGAGTTTTGTATGCTCTTTTGTGAGTATACAGAGCAGAATATTTGTTCTTTTCACCCACCATTTCCTTATCTATTAATTCCCCACTCTTTTAAGAACCAGCACACACTATTTTTCCTTTCCTTTTAAAATACTTGTCAAAACTCTTGCTGTCTATTTTACATTTCTAGCTAGTTTCCTCTCATACTCTAATTTCTTCCTCCTGAAGAACATTTTAGTCATTCACTGGCATTCTTTATATTCTAACTAAATCATCTTACATGCTATTCATCTTTGAGCGGTTATATGCTTTTTCCTTAAGTTCGATATTTCCCCAAATTCTTTAGTAAACCATGAATGGTAGGTCCTTATTGAGTATTCTAAAGTAGCCCTATAACGTCTGCTACTGAGTTTCCATTGATCTTTCCTCAACCTAGTGTGCCTGTTCACTTCAGCTACATCAGCGTTCATGCCCACACAGTTGCCCCTATTTAAGATTAAAATACCAGTCATAGACCCAACCTTCCCCCCTTTCAAACTGATGTAAAATTCAATCATATCGCAGTCACTGTTTCCAAGGGGGTGTCTTTACTCGGAGGTCATTAATTATTCTTGATGGCTGAAGGGCCTCTTCTGTACTGTAGGATTCTACGATTCCATTACATTAAACAATGGAGAAAGCAAGGAAGCTATTAAATCTTTAAAAGTTAGGGACACCCATTTCACCTTACAACAGATAGCATGATGAGAAACTGCACAAATTGCAACTGCTCCCAAATTCCAGCTTTCATTGAAAACCCTAACTTTAGAGGTGAAGATATATAATCAAACACCAGATTAACTTAGATGCTAGAAGTTTCAGTTAAGAAACTTTAGAGTCAATGTTTTCTCAATCAGGTATATTAAAGCTTGGCTAGCTAATCAAGAAGACATAATAGTGAAAAGTCCTCATTTGTACATTTACATGTAAATCTGTACTTTCCCTTTAGAAAAGCAGAACACAGGAAATTAATGCCTCCTGCAATATTTTTTACTGCTGCATGTTTACAAGTATATAATGAAGTGTCAAGTCCTTTTATCCCCCCAAAAAACATGGAAAAGTAAAATTTTAGTCTTGTATGTTGTATGGACATGCTAAAGTCCATAAAACTGTACAGTACAGGAGGTCATTCTACCATTATCTTTTTGAATCCAATTTACTCCCTTCACACCTCAGCTTTCCATGTAGTGCTGGACATTTTCTCCCCCATCTATTCAATTCCCTACTGAAAGGATGATAATGCACAACTTCACGTAAGTTCCAAAATAGACCACATTAGCCTCCAATAATGCACAAGTTGATAGCTCAAAAAAATGGATTGCCTAATCATTATATAATTTATTGGTTGAACCATTTTATTCTACCTGTCAATACCCAGGCACAATAATCAATTCCAAGGTAGCTCATTTCCCTCCCGCTGCCTCACCAGTTACATTTGGAAGACATTTGTCAAACTAAACAGAATGAATCAAGCAAGGTGCTGTAGTGCAAAACAAGAAAAAATGCCATTTGGATTCATGCATGAGCTAAACATTATAATGTGGAATTTTATAAAATTAGTTTGCATCACCAAGCATGTCAAAATTAATCTTTAGATTGCACACCGAGTATTGAAACCTGATCTTGGCCTATACCAGAAACCACGGTTGCTGTATGCATGCTTAGTGCAAGGCAAGAATAAAAAGACATTTGGTTTATATCCTGATGTGAACCAAAACCAAAGCTCTGTACAATTACTTGGGTGGTTGACGTTTGCATTGTCCAGCAGAGTGACATATCCAGTCATGTTACTGGGAATACGGACATCACGGATTTCTTGCAGATTGCCGGGATTCCTCCCCAAGGATACGGTCACCTGCTGTGGCATGTAGCTTTGATCACTAGCTGACACTGCTATTGATAGATGCTTCAGGACAACATCAGGCTTTAACCGCAACCTACAAAATAAACAGCAAATTCATTCTGGCTTATAATTTTTCTGTTTGAAAATTAGGCAGAACTAAACAAACAGTATATAGTGCACAATGGTGAATAAAGAATTTACACCATGCTGTAGAACAGCATTTAATTTCTTCTTCCTGTACCTCTCACCTCAGTCCAGAGTTTGACAATTTGCCCTATATCGTGGGCTGATTTTTTTTTTGAGCAGGGAGAGGTGACAAAGAGAAACAAAGAAAAAAATTGATTTTTGACATATCTTTTGACAGTAGGTTAATGAAGAAAAAATGCTGATACTGGAACTCAAGATCAGCAACTGCTGGAAATACTCAGGTCAGTAAGCAATCAGTGAAGCGAAGTTAATATTTCCGGAATGGTTCTTCATTAAAGCTTAAGGTCAGAGTTCAATAGACGTAAGCAAATTAGCACTGGGTAGATATATTTTTGGGAGCAGCTAAGACCAGTGGATGAGGTTTTACATTGCACTCCCTCTCTTTCTCAATATTTTCTCTCTTTTTATTTGGGATTGTAGCAGGAGGAGGAGGATGGTGACATAGTGATAACGTCACTGAACTATTAACCTAAAAGCCCAGATTAATACGCTGGGAACGCAAGTTCAAATCTCACCCCAGGCAGCTGGTGGAACTTAAATTCAGTGAATAAAATTGGTGTGTAAAGCCAGTCTCAATTATGGTTAACAACTATCTTCAATTGTCCTGATTCACAAATGTCCTTTAACGGATGAAATCTACCATCCTTACCTGGTCTGATCTCAATGTGACTCCAGACCCACAGCAGAATATTAACTGTCCTCTGAAATAGCCCCTTTGTTCATAGGTAATTAGATACAAACAATAAATGCTTATGAAATCCCATAAAAGGATAAAGAAACTCAACTCCGTGAGCTTGAAAATTATCAAAGGGTGATTATTTACATCTTGAAGCTAACTGATCAAGACGCATTTTCAGATCCAAATGTCAAAGACCAAGAACAGTGCTGAGATCCTGAAGTCTGCTAAAGAGATTATAGATATATCTTCGTCATGATTAGATTCATCATTTAGTCTTTTGCAGTCCTAAAACACATGAAAATATTATGCAACCTGCTCTACGTAACAGCATTCATGCCGAAGTAAATCCAGGGAATCTAACTATACCTGAGGGAGTAAGGAACAGAGGTAATGTTGATGGCATGAGGTGAGAGGAACAAATGCTTTGTATTGTTATGAATTCATGCATTATTATTTGTTAAATGAAAGCAAAACACTGCGGATGCTGGAGATCTGAAATAAAAATGAAGTAATTCAGGAGATCTGATAGCATCTGTGAAGAGAGAAACAGTTAACTTTTCAAGTCCAATATGACTCTTTTTCAGGACTAGGGATATTTTGTTTCTGTTTTCACAGAAGACACAAATGTACAAGAAAGAGCAAGTAACCATGAAGCAAATAAAAACAAATCTCCAGGACGTGATGGCCTGTATCTTAGGAATATAAGAGAGGCAGATAAAAGGAAAATGAATGCACTGGATATTATTTTCTGAAATTCCTTAAGATACGAGAATGGTTTCTCTTTGTCTCAGTTAATTGGAAGTTACAAAATGTAACAACCTTATTCAAGAGAGGGGAGAGTAAGAGGAGAACTACAGAGCAGACAACCTGATATTAGTCATCAAGAAATCTTAGTGCATGCAGTAAATCAGAGTATAATCAGATAAAGTTAACATAGTCTCATGAAAAGAAACTTGTGTGGTACAACTATTGGAGATAGTTGACAAAAGGAAAACGAAAGATTGGTTAACAGAAAGGAAGCGGAGTAAGGATGAAAAAAATGAAGGTTTTGCAAGTTGGTAGCCCCAGTTACCTATTATTTTTGGTACATAATTAGTGTCTTCTGCTGTGAAAAGAGAAACAAAATATTTGTTCCTCTCAGTCTGCCTCACCTAACACCATGAGTATTACCTCTAAATCCTCTCTCCCTCATGTATACTTAGCTTCCCTGGAGGTATATGGGCCCATATGCCACTACTTCGAACAGGTTACATTATTTTCTCATTACAGGAATCAGAAGAGAGATAAACAAGCCATTTGTAACTCAGAGACAACAAGGGCTGTGGATGCTGGAAGCCAGAGTCTCTAAGTGTGAGGTTGGAAAAGCACAGCAGGTCAGACAGCATCCGAGGAGCAGGAAAGTCAACATTTCAGGCTGAAACCCTTTGTCAGAACTTGGCAGGCTGTAACTGATGGAACGCAGAGAAATGAATCTAAAAGAACAAAATGCTCAATAAGTATGTAAGTTTGGAGAAGGGTTCCAAGAGCCTACAAAAGAGAGACAGTAGATCAAGTGAGTGGGCAACAAGATGTAGCAATAATGTAGGCAAGTGTGAGGTTATTCATTTTGAACGTAAAACAATGGCAACATTTATTTTAAAATCTCAACTGCACTCACAGAAGGAACAGTTAAGAAGTGACATGGGGAACAGCTGAAGTAGCATATCAGTGCCGACTTTAAATGAATGAAAACACAGGATGTTTGAGAAGCTAAATGATTTACTCTGATTCTTATTTCTCCGGTGTGTGGTAGATGCAGAATTTTAATTAAAATACAGGGTTGTCAAATAAATCTGGAATAGATAGTATTGGTAGTAATAAAGGTGCTGAATTATTGTAAAACCCCATTAGATTCACTAAAGTCGTTTCAAGGAGGACATGCTCATGGTCTCACCTGTAAGTCTGAGGTCACACAATACCAAGAGGTTTATTTAAAACCACAAGTTTTCTGAGTGCTGCTCCTTTATCAGGTGAAGAAAAGGAACAGCGCTCTGAAAGCTTGTGATTTTAAACAGCCAGTGGACTATAACCTGATGTCATGTGACTTCTGACTTTGTCCATCCCAGTCCAACACCAGCATCTCTACATCATGGTCACTTATAGGTGACTCTAGATTCTCAGCAATCTGGTTAATTTAGTAAGACTTCATGTAAATTTTTGAAAAATAACCTGCAAAAAGTGGAAGTTTGGACATTGCTGTGTGGCAGAGAACATACCAAGTGTGCTTTTCTTTTTAAAGGTCTAAAGTCAAAAATAGTTCTGTGAGATATTCACTTATTGGTTACACAAGGTTATACTTGATACTGGATTTGATACTTTTTAAAGAGACAAGCTGGCACTCAGTAACTTTGGATTAAAAGGACGCCTAGCAACAGCTATTCAATTTTCAAATTATCATTTGTCACAGAATTGAGAATAACAGCTGCATTCAAGACATCTGGAAAGCCTACAAACAATGACAGGTCTCTCTTTCTCATTCCCTGGGTGAAGGAAAAAAAAAACACAACTCAGGCTTTGAAAAGAAGAACATCCAACTCAAGCAAAGACCTAGGCCCAACTGACTGGCTACTCAACTGAGGATCGTTTATACTCTACAGCCAACAATGTGATATCATGCCAAAACCCAAAGAATTGACAGAAAGTCACCTCATTCTACCCTCATGTTTTGGACTCTTGATCCACAAGAATCTTTCTGCCTATGTTTCACACCCATAATATTTCTACAGAGCTGTCCATCATGTTTATTTTATTTGTGAATGAATGTGTGCGTGTTTGGGTTTAAAGGGGATATATTTTAAGTTTGTAGAGTAGAAGTGAATAATAAATTTTGTCACTTGTTAAAGGATACATTTGTTTGTAAGAGAAGGTTTTTTTTGTTTACTGACGAAACCTGGTGTGAATTTCTTTTTCTCTAGTTAGCAGTCAAAGCCAAGCAAGTGAATCATTTTGGTGATTCAATTGGTCATTTTTGCATTAGTCATCGTTCACAAAATAGTGGGGCCTCTTTCATTGGGATCGTGAAAATTCTTCACTGGCTTCTGAACTAGACCAGCAAGCCATTCAAGGTGCATTTAAGGTGGTTCACCTTCACAAGGACAATTAGAGATAGGCAAAGAAATTAGCTCTACTAATGATGTCCTTGATTTGTATTTCTTTATATAAACTTTGTGGACAGTGCGGTTATCGGTACTAAGTTTGTCTTTTATGAATTTGTAGCCAAGTCCCTTATCCAGAAAACATTTTAACTTGAAACAGATCTATAAACTCACTTCCGTATAATTTTATCTCTCCATTCCCTCAAAGATGGTACAAGTGATTAAATTGCTTCAATCTTTATGAATCAAATTCAATTTAGTCTGAGAATTAAACAAATATTCTTCTCTATGAGCAGAATTAAGAGATAAAAGGTGAATTTGCCATAGCTACAAAGGACCATAAGGCTGCTTTCTCATTAGAGAGGGGAGAGTTTGGGAAGGAGGTTCCTTCATGGTAACCACAGCTGGTGCAGGAACTGAACCCATTTCATTGCAAACCAGCTATCCAGCCAAGTGAATTAAGTTACCCCCTCATAAGTATGCACACGTAGGGTGTATATACACACATTATCATTGGTCTGCCCACCTGATCCAGTGTGAACACGAACTCCCATCTGATTGCCAATAAGAAGTAGTTTCTCCATTGGTCATCTTGTCAATATCTGTAGAGTTTGAAGATGCTTCTATGGTGGTGTAGCACTTGATTATCATCTTCAACTTATCTAGATCTTGATCGCTATCTGTTGAACACTGAATCGTCTGCTCTGGAGTTGAGAAACATATTACATTTATTACAACACAATTCAAACAAACAGGTAGTTATTTATGAATTTTTATCCATAATTTAACTTGGTTTTGGCTTCCTGAATTCCATCATGAGTTAAAATTAGTACGTCTATATATCTTTAGGAGACATGCTTATGTTATCACTATTATACTATAATATGAGACCTATTGTACAAAGGTCTCAGACTCCATCTTGCCTCAGGTTATTTGAAGCATGATATGGATGACGTAAATGTCAGATCAGGCACTGACTGCAATTATTGTAACCAACTTTGATCTTTTAATGCCACCGTTACCCACAGCCAGTTTCTTATATTATCCCTCACAACACAAGAAGAAACTAACTTCTAGCCTGATTGAATTCAATTGTTATAACACCAAGTCATCAAATTAAGTAACTTAAATGTCTAAAAAAGAGAGAGCTGCCAAACACAAATACTTGAACAAACTCAAAATGCTGTTCAGATTTGAGTTGAATGACTTCAATTATGTTACCCTGTTTTGGGAAGTATTTACCAACCTGTCTGTCAAATCATGGAGCACGTCTAATTGTTTTAAAACCTGAAATGACTATCAGAGTAAGGATAAAACGCAGGAGCTAAAATAAAATAAACTGCAATGTGTTGAATTCTCATTCCTGCAAATGACAGGGGTCCAAATGGGTTTTTCTTTCCATCAACAACAATGATAAATGCTGGGCCAGCCAACGAAACTCACACCCACGAATACATTTTAAAAAATCAGCCCATTCCATGATGTAAAGGTCCTAAACTTACTTTGATGGCATCAGTCAGGGTTACATTGCTAGGCAGGGGTTGGGGGTGGCATCGGTGTGAAGGAGAAGAGGCGATGGCACAGTGCCAAGTGAATAGATAGAGGAGGACACAGTATCAGATAGTGCTGCGATAACTCAGAAGGCTCAGGCCGAAGTTGGGTAAAGCTGGGGAGGGGCTGTGAGGACATACATGATCATTGCAGAGAAGGATACTTCTCTTTTTTGCGATGGGACTTTGGGAATCAGGTCAGGGGTAGAGCATGTTGGGTGTCCATGGAGACACCCGAGGTCATCAGTAGTCAATGCTGTCAATTGACTGAGTGCGATAGAACAGAATAGCATTTATCTGTTCTCCCATCAACCTAATTGTAAAATAGGACTCCAGCCAAAAACTTGGAACGTGTTAAAATCATCTAAGATTCTGCGGTGATCTGGATAACAACTAAATTATAATGGGTCAGATTTGGCTGACAAGACAATGGGAATGCTAATGGTATTTCTTTAAATGTACATGGCACTGCAACTTAAAGCAATGATCAAGTACAGTTAAATGCCAACGTCCTATCACCGTGTAATTTGTACTGTCCTCCTGATATCTTTGCAAATATGGAATTTTACTGTCTGTCTCACTCTTTAGGAATAGTAAATGTCATGTAGTTGATGTGAACTAAACTTGGCACAGAGAGTTAAGACTCATGTTATGATCCTAGCTGATGTTATTGCGAGACAAGTCAAATCTCAACCTGAATCTGGCTTGACAGATCATATTTTGTTTTTTTTTTTTAAATTGAACAAGATGACCTTTCATACAGACAAGCCAGTAAGGCTACAGATCTGATTGTAATTACAGAACAAAAGTTCATTACACAAAAGATAAAATGGAACAAACCAATTACATAAAACAATTTGAAAGATTTGACAAGCATGGGGCTGGATGAACACAGCAGGTCAAGCAGCATCATAGGAGCAGGAAAACTCGACGTTTCGGGCCTAAACCCTCTCCAGCATCTGCAGTACCTTTTATCTCTGAAAGATTTGACAGTTCTGTTCAATTTGGTAGCCTCTTCCTCAATTAGTCACACAACTAATTTCAGACTTACACAACTTCAAATAACACCTTCAGGGTTCTAACCAAACACTTCTGGAACTTCCAAAACTAAAATCCTTACATTGAGATCATCTACTTCCTAATGGTTCTCAACTATTTCCTTTCGCGACAGAAACTGTTTCATACATCTAACTTTAACCAGGACTTCTGTTTACTCGAAGCAAAAGCTTTCCATGCCATCAGTTTTGCCCCTCAGCTAAAAAAAACCTGCTCCTTCTAAACTGAAAATAAGCTAACATGCCTCAATATTTATTCTGCACTCATACAATTCTCCAAATGCAAAATTAATTCCCATTATATCCCCAGGTGCTCCCATTCTCTATGATAGTTCTAAAAAAAGGCTCCAAAAATAGTGACAAATTAATCATTAAATCCCCTCGTGCACACAGACTAAAACCCACATGCCACTAGTTCAAAATCTAAACTCAAAAACAAATATTTAAATATATACAAATCACACATCTTAGATCGCAGTCATCATTCCATGTACAAGCGCCCTTTTAATAACGAGCATTGTGACATTATGCCTGACAAACTCTCTGGCATGGAAAATTGAGTGTGAAGTCTCATTTCTCCAGATAGTAATTATGTTGGAGATTTTAAAAATATCAAAATTAAAAATAATTTCCAGTTCCCCTCTGCATCTGCTTTAACATTATACTTACCCGTAACAATTTACACTTCCTACCCAACCCTTTATTTCACAATCTTTCAACCAGACTGCTTAAAGAACTAGAGATAACAAGCGTGGGGCTGGATGAACACAGCAGGTCAAGCAGCATCATAGGAGCAGGAAAACTTGACGTTTCGGGCCTAGACCCTTCATCAGAAAAATTTTCCTGCTCCTATGATGCTGCTTGACCTGCTGTGTTCATCCAGCCCCATGCTTGTTATCTCGGATTCTCCAGCATCTGCAGAACCTTTTTATCTCTGCTTAAAGAGCTACTTAGTTGTTTTCTCTGTTCACTCAAGTTGCAAATGCCCTCTTTTGCTCTCTCTTCCATTATTAGCTTGCTGTTCAGTAACTAAATGGACAATGATGCTTTGAGCTGGAATGTGCAAGGATGTGTTTACCCAACGGCAGATACCACAGGAGGCCCTGCCAAAGCAAAGCCTGGCCCACAGAATTTATATTCCACACTAGTCTCCTCCCACCCTACTTCATCAAAACCCAATAAGATTACTTCTCCCTCATGTAGATTTGGCTTCTGTCAAGTACAGGTCAGCTATTATTAGAATGAATAGATTGCATAATTCTCTTTGAACTGCAACAGGATAAAGCATAAAACCAATTATTAACCAAAATATAGCTGTAATACCTTTCACAAACATCAGAAACTCATCCTCACACTTGGCCCTTAAGACATTTGAAACTAAAGTACATCAAATGCAGTTAAAATTAAGTTGTAATTCATCAACTCCCAGGTGGATTGGCTTCAAATTGACTTTGTTAAAAAGTTGAAATTAACAAAACTGAATTGCAGTGAAAATATTGGGCATACAAAGCAAAATCTTTCCAAATGTCAGATGCTCCACAAGAAATGTATCCTTGCAGTGTCAATTTGAAAACAGTTACTGCAATACTCATGCATCTAGACGTGTATTGTAAAGCTACGCAGCAACAGAGAATCATGGCTCTGCCTGACCCTGTCACACACATCAAATAGCACATCATACATCAGCTTAAATGGCCACAAATTAAATGTCTCTGTAGAAACAAAAATCAAACATTATACCTTTTCTTGGGATTCAAACAAACAGTTTAAGCAAATTGGTCTCCTGAAAAGTGAATGAGGGCAGTAATTTATCACAAATATAATCACTGAAATTTTGACAACTCTTATCTAAAATCATCAACTATTCCTAAATCTGCCACAATGACATTCCTGCTTCGTCATGTTTCCTCCTTAGAATTCAAGATTTGTCTTGGCACCTTGGGATTCACTCTAACACAGTGTGGAGGGTGGAGTAACACAGCAGGTCAGGCAGCATCAAAGGAGCAGGAAAGCTGACATTTCGGATCAGGACCCTTCAGAAGTCCCGACCCAAAACGTCAGCTTTCCTGCTCCTCTGATGCTGCCTGGTCTGCTGTGTTCCTCCAGCTCCACCCTGTTATCTCTGACTCCAGCATCTGCAGTTCTTACTATCTCTGGGATTCACAATGCTCTATTAGTTGCCACTCCTACCCTTGCTCCATGTCATTGCTTTACAGTTAGACTCTTTCACATACACATTTTTAATCATTTGCCTTGCCACTTTCAGTCTCTAATCTCACTCACCTCAAACCTTTTCCTTCTGTCCACTGGACCCTCCCCTCTTCCTCAACAACATGAAACCCGTCTCATTTCCATCTCTCTTCAGTCCTGAAGAACACAGTCACAGTGGAATGGAAATATCAACTCTGTTTCCCTCTCCACATGGACTGCCAGACCTGCTGAATTTCTGATCCTTTCCGGTTATCTGTTACCAATCCATACCAGAAAAGGAGTTCCTTCAGGAACTGGTGGTTGACCAAGTTGTTTGGAGCTCATCCTTAATGGGCACTGGGTATTTAGTCCCACACACTCTATGAAATAAGAGTTCAGCATGCACACTATTCTCAGACAGTAGGGCTAGCTTTGTTGCCAGTTTCGAGAGACCAAGGAGCAAGATCCCAAACACGCCAAAACAAAAGAGGAACAATGTGGGGTAAAACAAAGTAACGCACTAATGTTTAACCAAAAACACCTGCTTATTCTCAAACAGCTTCACAAAAGTTTAAGCCATCCAAGGTCTTTGTTTTTAAAGTACATTTGACAAAACTAATAACTTTTTAAAAAGCCACACTTGTACCACTGAAACAGCTATACCATATAAAAATTAACATCTCACCATTCTTTTTCTCTAATAGCTGCTTTAGGCAATCTTTCAAAACAGAAGAACGCATGGCACATATGTTATTATAACTATCCATCATGGGGAATGGAATTGCACTACTTGGAATTCGGTTCCTGTGGAGGAAACGCAAGATTTTTGCAGCATGAACACCCATGCGTTCCTTGTTTTTTGAAAAGATGTCAACAAACCCTGGAAGAAGAAAACAAGAGAAAATAAATCCAAACAAAAGCAACCATGTACAACGAATAAAAATTAGCTACAATGTGCTGCTCATGAAGCCAAAGCCAAATTTCCATCTTCGCAAAGTGCATAGTATAACTTGGGAATAAACTTGGTTAGAACAAGTGTCGAAAAAGAGGAAGCCCCACTTATGTTACAATCCCAAATAGACAAAATTTCTTTTAAGAAGTTTGAAGACAAACAATTAGATCAGCTAAGTGACATATTTCTTTTTGGACAGTTTTCCAGTTTGTGGCAATGCTGAAATTTTACGCAACAATCAGAGTCCACTGAGGAGTTAAGCACACACAGTAGATGTGTAACTCGCCTACCCAGCCCCTGACATTCAAAGTGATGCCAGTTTTCCACAGATATTTGCATAATGACTTTGCGGTCAAATCTACGAAATATGCTCAATATTTTATCATTTCTTTCACAATTACGATGTGTAGTTAATGGAATCTACCATTCAGACAGTAGCAGAATAAATATTAGCGCTCACTGGAGTGACATGGAATGAACAATAACATCTTTGATGTATGTGGACCACACGTCACCAAAAATCAAGGCTGCCTCAGGAACATCATGAAAACTTAAATGGCAGCACAATATAGAGGTACTCAGAAAAGCAAATATGCCAGGCACACAGGCGCCAATATGGCACAGCCAAAATGGGTTGATCACATAGTCCAGATGCTGGATATTAGATCTGTAAAAGGTATTCTATGGAGGATTAAAGCTTGAATGGCCTCCTGGCCAGTTCAAAGCAAATAGAGATTCTCTAAAGACTCTTCGAGGAATAAGATGGTTAAAACAGCATTTGGGAGGAAGAAGAAAACTTCAAAGGAGGTTCTATAACGGTTCAGCAAAAGACGTCAAAGGGAGATCAATGTACAAATGTTTCAAAAATAAAATGCTGGATTGAATAACACATTAATCTCAAACCCACTGGCGTTCCAAGTTTATCTGAGGTCTGCTAAAACAAGCCAGGAAAATGGGAAACAAGTAACAGCTCCCACATTCCAGTGACCCGTACTGTACATTTCAGAGTAACCATGTTTGGCTGCAATATCTGCACAATGTACAAGCCACCAGCATTCATGGACTAAACAGAAAGAAATGCAAAAATAATTCAAAGATAAGCAGTGATAAAGGTTAAAGGTTAAACTGCAAGACTTAGGACAGCTACTTAGAATCTGTCAGATTAGAAAAGCTGGGAGAGTCCTGACAATGAAGACTGATATAAAGAACATCAGTGACAAAGGATCTTAGTTCAGAAGATCAGGAAGCAGAATCACTACATGCAAAGATTAGGAATAAGATGCACAGAATTGCTGTAAGAAGCAGTTCACAGGCCTGCTAACAATTGTTAGACCATTGGCCAGAACATTAAACAAAAAGAAGTTGGAGCTTGTAGCAAATGCAATGCAATAACCATGTACAACTTTAATCTTCATATACACTAAGCAAATCAAATTGGTAAAGGAAGTCTAAAAGATGAGTTTACAGAATGCTTTTGTAACAGTTTTATGGAGCAATACATTGTGAAACCAAGTAGGGATAAAGCTATTTTAGATCAATGTTGTGAAATTAAGCAGAATTAATTGGTACTCTCACAGTCAAAGATTCTCTGGGAAAAAGTGATCGTAACAGAATTGAACTCCATAGTAAGAGCAAAAAAAAGTTGCTGGAAAAGCTCAGCAGGTCTGGCAGCATCTGTTCTGAGGAAGGGTCACAGGACCCGAAACGTTAACTCTGACTTTTTTCTTCAGATGCTGCCAGACCTGCTGAGCTTTTCCAGCAACATTTTTGTTCCTGATTTACAGCATCCGCAGTTCTTCCGGTTTAATTCCATATTAAGTTCAAAAGCAACATATTCCAATGCCAAACAAAACTTTTAAATTTAAACAAATCCAACTTCATAGTACGAGGGGAGAGCTGGCAATGAGTGATTCACTAAACAGATTTTAAAAAGTATGACCATAAATAAAGTGGAAAATATTTAAAGGGAACAATATAAAACACATTGTTAAAATAAAAGAAACTCAATCCATTCATGGCTTACAAAATAAGTAAGGAGAGTGCTGGATCAAAAGAAGTGTTTTAAAAGAATAAACTAGTCTGACGTTTGGGAGTATTTTAAAGCCAACGAAATGCTAAAAACTTGACCAAAAGTGAAAATAACCGAGAAAATGATACAAAAAGAATCTGATAGCTTTTACAAGTACATAAAAAGTAAAATAACTAACACAGTTTGACCCCTTAGAAGCAGGGACAGCAGAAATATTGTTCAAACATCTATGTCTATCTTCACAGGGAAATGCACAAATAACGCAACAGCTTTTAATTATTACAATTCCATAAATGAGCGTCCCTACCTGGAGTGAGGGAGCACCCCTGTAGTTGCCGAATCACATGACTTAATTCACCCTGCAGATTGGCACCACCAGAAGTTTTCAATGACTCCAACATGTTCTCCACGGCAACTGTGCCATCTCCTTCTGCATCAAACTGAGCAAATGCCTGGCAAGAAAGAAATTGAAAATGATATAACAAGGACATTGTCTAAAGCTGAAGAAAGTAACTGAAGAAACTATCACAGGTAGCTATCACTAATAGGATTGGGTTATAAATGCTGATAACTATGCACACTGTACGTCTAAGTTCGCTTTTCTTTAAGTTAGCTTTTGTTTAAGTTAGTACTTCTTTAGAGAACACGCATTACTTTAGCGATGGAGTCGATCATGTAGCAATGGAGTCAATCGTCTGGGCTCAGCGGTATTGCTCTCTCACAATCCAAGACCCAATGCAATTCCCAGAGACTGAGTCAAAGTCCCAATCCAGCCACTTAATCTCAACTCTCAATCCACTGCAGCACTGAGAAGTGCCGCACTGTCAGAAGTGCAGTCTTTCAAATGAAACATTAAACCAAACTGCTTTATCACAGATATACATAAAAGCAAGCACAGCACCAGTCTAGGGGCAGGCAATTTTCATGGTCACAACAACACTTTTCCTTCAGCTTTTTATTATTAAATGATCTGATCATCTATTTCACTGCTGTGAGAGACACCTTGCGGTGCACTTAATGGCTGCCAAATTTCCTACATTTAAATAAGTGACTGATGTCAGATGTCACTGGCTATCCTTTGCTTTTGTCCGTCCTGAGAATGTGGAAAATATGCTAAATGCAAATCTTTGCTCACTTGAAATATAACTTGGGATACATTCCTCAGATTCACAGATATTAAATAATGGCAGTTTCAGCTACTTTCTAGATTGTTAGAGAGGAAGAAGTGACTTTGCACTTGTAATGACCAAAGGTCTTCATCAGAAGTTTGTCGAGTCATGACTCGGCCCACTGCTGATAATTGCTTGAGATCAATTATGACAATTAGTCAACAACTCCATTATTGTGGCATCATGTGACACCCAGGAATGTAAAAGACTAACTAGACAGGTTTGGATATTTTTTAAATTCAGCAATTCACGTGTTCTTCAGTTTCCCTACTCTCATCCTCTCCAATAAGGTGTAAAGTGATGTGATACCTGAAGATAAATAACTTGCGTGCAGTAAAGTGAGCTAATTTGAGTTAATTTGATCTACAAAATTGTGACTGCTGGCTTTTTCTAGGAGAAAAAAAAACTCAAACCTTCAGAAAGAATCTCTTAAATTGATATAGCTCTCAGGTTTAAAACAAGCCGTGCCATTAGTCATTTATACCTGTATATTAACTTTAACACATCAGTCACGTGCAGGCAAAGGTCTTTTTTATTAATCCTTTCGTGGAATGTAGGCACTGGCAACACCAGCCTTTGTTGCCCCAAAACTAATTGCCTTTGAACAGAGTCATTCGCTTGGCCAATGTAGGACGACAGTTAAAGGTTCAACCAGATTACTACAGGTTTGCGGTCATATGTAGCCCAGACCAGGTTTAAGGATGGCAAAGGTCTTTCTTTAAAGAACACTGGTGAACCAGTGATCGATTACTATTAAACGACAACACTTTCATGGTCACAATTACTGAGATCAGTGTCAAATCCAAATTTATTAGTCAAATTGAAAGTCCACCAGATTTCATGGTGGGATTTGATCCCATGGTCCCAAAGTATTAGCCATCAGGTTCTGGACTGCTACTTTAGTGGCATTACCAACATGCCACTATCACCTGAAATCCATATAAAATTCATGTTATCATTCGACCAATAATCTGTTGAGGGCACTCCAAGGTGCATTATCCAAGGCAGGCATACTTTACAATTACAGCTACTAGTCGCTCCTATTCAAATAGCTTAGCAATATTGTTTTATACTCAATACCATGAACATGCCATCTGCTAAGACTTGAAGGGCCTTTTCCTGTACTGTAGGCCTCTATAACTCAATTAGGAACTCAATACTAGCAATGTTTGAAGGGTTGGCAGAAATAAAATGTAAACATACTTAAATTCTGAATAAGCTGCATAGATTATGCAAACAAAAAGCAGTCACTATAAAGTCAAATGGAATTCAGGAGAAACTGACCACAAACAGCATTTGAGGCATTTAACACAAACGTACTTAAAGGGAAGCAGAATAACTGTGGAAAGATGAACAGGTTCTGCTGTTAGAATGAGGAGAGGGGTAGGAGTCTCATAACCATTGACCTTTTCAGCCAAATGTCTGTTTCTCTGCTGTACGTGCTTATTAATTCTATTCAATTAGACCAGCACCAAATCACTGACTTGTTTTGCATATTTTTGAACTGCAGTCATGATTTCGTCAATTTGGGCAAGAGGTGGTGGGTGGTCATTATTTCAACAATCTTGCACTTGCTACTGTCACACTCAATAAATACTTGCCTGGCATTCTTCCATGAGCAAGAGATGGGAATACAGCCTCTGAACTCTGTTCAAGCCATTTGAGATGGACTTCTGCATCCACTGCACTTCCTCTGATGGTTGGATGGGCCGTCTGCCACAACAGCCACACACAAAGATGATCTCTGCTGGACAGACGTTTACATTCAACCCTCTGAAACCTCAACACGTGTCAAATTTCCATTGCTCATCAGTCGGTGTTGTCCACTTTTCCTGATCGACATGGAACGTTTTCTATGAAAGTATCCTTTAAGTGGAACTTTGGGCACTGGTCTCTTACACAGCTACCTCCCCATTTAGCATATCCTTGAAAACCTCCTAGTCTGTGTACACGACAAGCTGTGGAAGCCTTCTTTGCTTGATTAATACTATGATGTGGAGGTGCTGGCGTTGGACTGAGGTGGACAAGGTCAGAAGACACATGACACCAGGTTATAGTCCAACAGGTTTATTTGAAATCACAAGATTTCTGAGCACTGCTCCTTCTTCAAATAAAGTGAAGAGAAGCACATAGGCACAGAACCTGCAGGCAGGGAGATCTAAAGATTGCTCAAATGGTGTGAGTGGAGTATCAACAGGCCGAATAATAAGTCTCTGCAGATGATCAAAAGTGTCAGACAGTGTGAGTAAAGTGTCAATAGCTGAACAGCAAGTGAAATTCTAGCACGCTTGGCACGTCTGCCCCACAAAGGCTTCATTAGTGATTTTGTCTTTCCACATGCTGCTAAGAATGGGTCATAGACACCAGAGATGGAAGTTATTGAGCATTTTTTTCTTGGTAGGAGTATGTTGTTCAGGCCTTACTGTAAATCCAGATCTTATAAGATTCCTGATTCTGTAGATCAGTTTATTACGTTTTCAATGCCCAGCTTGTTTATTTGTTCACGCTGGCGGTGCCATTCCAATGCATGAGCTCAGCTCTTCACGAGTAAAGGTTGCCACTTACATGGAAAGTAACAGAAGTTACTGACTGCTTCTAGTGGCATGATGTCAAGTCTGATTACAGGTAGCAACACAATGCCCTGCCCCAGTTTTCTTAAGTGACGGCGAGGGAGAACAGGACACAAGCACATGACAAATAATGCACTAGTCTTTGGAGCTGATCTTTTATCTGTGTAAATAGTACAGATTCATCAGTATACTGAAGTTCTCAGATTAGTCATGCTGCATTAGCATCTTGGTTTTCAGTCTTGAGACGCGTGAAGAGTTTCTGCACTGTTTCACCCCAATCCTGATCTCAAATCCGTCGGCTGTCAAACTGAATGAGGCCAGGCACACTATCATAGAAGGAAAGATTGCAAGAGACTGCAAAGTTTAGGTGGACAGCAGATTTTGTCTAGTATCCAGTAGAAGCTTGTCTTGTTCACTGTCTCAAATGCTTTAGTGAGCCTGACAAGAGAAAACTGGAGTAGGGTTGCTGCTGCTTGCATATCTCTTGGAGCTTTCATAGGAGGATGTTTATCTGCTTGTGCTTAAAACACATTTTGCCACTGAGAATATTGTTAGTTGTTGTGGAGTCTTGATAAACTGGCTCTGGTATAGGTCTTCCCACTGACAATGGGTGCCCCTGCTGTTGTTACAATCCCCTTCATCGTGAACAACATGATGTTTGGATCAGGAGTGCCCTGCCGGATGGAGACTTCTCTCCAGCAGATGTAGTTGAGATCAGAGTAACAACAGTCAGTGGGGCTTTCCAAACTCAGGCGGCATTCCCAACCTTTCCAGCTGCTAGAGAGTCGATGGCCTTTCTGACTTCAAGTCATAAGCATTCAGCATCAAGCTCATACATGAAAGGTGGCTGCAGAAGATTATCAAGCACAAACACAAAGGTATCAATCAGTCTGGTACATATAGCTTAGAGTAGTGCACTACTAGCGAGCCATTTGCCTGTTCCGTGTCAGTGAATACCTTCTCCAATGCAAAGGTGTAACTTGATGATGGAGCCAAGTGCATTATACCAAAGTTACCACTGTCATTCAAATTTCTTTTCATGGTTTGGTCCAATAGTTGTTGGTACAGTACCTTGTCATCTTCCACACAACTTCTTGGATAGCATGGGTTATGGAAGCAGATTGCAAACCAGATGAGCTGCGCTCCAAATTCATTTCTGCAAGGCGAGTATCAAACTAATCTTTGTTCCTGTTTCTTTATTTACCAAATAACATTACACAGATGAATGCACTCAGTGGTATCTGAACTCTCAGGAGCAAAAAGACAAAACAAGAGCTTCTGACAGATCTCAACTTTTGACTGTCAAGTCAACTTGGTGCCAGTAGCCAGATTTCAGATGACTCCTTGCACTCTGGAAGGTGGTGCTGGGAACGATGTTCTAGTAGCCACTGTTGATTTTTGAATGAAAGATGCCTTCAGACTAAGACTCCGCCCATCTTGCTCATGTGGAAGCACCAAGTGAAATGCTCTGAATTGCCACTACTTTTTTGTCATGAATAAGGAGTCAGCAGCCACAGACATTGCTCATTAAATTAATTCATCTGTGAATAATCTCTTGTGCTTTGCGAGAAGATGGCAAAATGCAAAATTATGCTTCATTGCAGGCCTTACCTTTTGGGGCTACTTCAGGAAAAAGTGACCATTATGCTTTCAAAACAGCCTTTGGTTCATCACCCTTCTTTGTCCGCAGCATGCTGCTGAAGGGAATACTGTCTTTGAATTTACTGTTATGTGGTGTCATCCCAAATTCCCCTTTTCACTTATTCATATATTTTGGTGACAAGGCAAATGCTTTTACCTTTCATAGTTGGGAACAGAAGTTCATTTTCCAATTCCATACGAGAGCTGTAAATTTCTACACAGAACCGTCAGAGGAGTGGGACAAGCTGAGCTGCTCTTGCAGACAGTCCACAAGGACATGATGGGCTGATAGCCTTTGTTTCTCATGCTGTAGTATACTGGCTTCACACATCAGTTCCTAGTATATTTCTCATGCATTTGTTTGCATTGCCACCACAAAGTGTACTTTATGCTGCAATGATAGTCCATCTGGATGAAACCAAACCACAATGAAATAAGCTGGCAGAGCCCGTACATCTTTCCCTAGCTTCGCGTTTCCGAAAGCAGATATCATGCAATGGCATGACAATTGATGCATGCGGTGAGGGATCACAGACAGGCAGTGAGATTGACTGCCACAGCTTTGTGATCTATGTGACGGAGACCACAGATATTGACCTTTAAAAGCAAGACGATGATGCAAAGTTTTTATAGTATAAGTATGACACTTAGAGCTTCAGATTACCCAAGCTTTAATTAATCCTCATTAATGTAACACTTGAGCTAATGCATTTTGGAAGGTCTAATCCAGATGGAAAATATACAGTAAATGGCAGAAACTTTAAGAGTACTGACAGGCCAAGGGATCTGGATGTACAGGTACACAGGTCACTGAAAGTGGCAATACAGGTGGAGAAGGTTGTCAACAAAGCATATGGCATGCTTGCCTTCATCGGCCGGGGCATTGAGTTCAAAGATTGGCAGGCAATGTTGCAGCTTTATAGAATCTTAGTCAGGCTGCATTTGGAATATTGTGTTCAATTCTGGTCGCAACACTACCAGAAGGATGTGGTGGCTTTGGAGAGGGTACAGAAAAGATTTACCAGGATGTTGTCTGGTATGGAGGGCATTAGCTATGAGGAGAGGTTGGAGAAACTGGAGTTGTTCTCTCTGGAACGACGGAGGTTGACGGGTGACCTGATAGAGGTCTACAAGATTATGAAGGGCATGGACAGAGTGGACAGTCAGAAGCTTTTTCCCAGGGTGTGAGTTTTTTTTTTTTTTTAAACACAGAAGGTGGTGGGTGCCTGGAATTCACTGCCGGTGTAGGTAGTGGAAGCAGACATGATAGTGACTTCTAAAGGGTGTCTTGACAAATACATAAATAGGATGGGAATAGAGGGATATGGTCCCCGGAAGGATAGGACATTCTAGCTGTGACGGACAGCATGTCGGTGCAGGCTTGGATGGCCAAAGGGCCTGTTCCTGTGCTGTAGTTTTCTTTGTTCTTTGACTGCAAACACTCTGCAGTTGATCTGCTCCGCTGTACAAGAGCATGGAAATGGCAAATCCACTTATAGCATATCTCCAGGAATAAGTACATAATGAAGACTACCCATTCCATTTGGATCAGAGTATTAAATATTTTATAATGGATTCCCACAGGTCCAGCTCGAGACACTGCACAAAACATTTTACTGTGCCAACAGTTAGGTTTGAGAATTATATCTCCTACTCCATCATAATGCAGCCACACTATATTAGCTTCAATTCTCTCTTTTGACACAATCGCTTGTCAAACTGATGCTTGGGCAATGTGGAAGATTAGGGTGTCGAGAGAGAAGTGGGTTTTCTGTGGTTCTTCAATCACAAATGTTGGTGTCAAAAATTCAGGTAGATGAATATCAACACATTTCATTTGCAGAAAAAATCAGAATGGACTCAAAACATTAACTCTGTTTCTTTCCCTGCAAATAGGGATATGTGCCAAATGGGACTCGATCAGTTTAGGATGACTGGTCGGCATGAACAAGTTGGACTGAAAAGTCCGTTTCCATGCTGTACGTGACTCCTGCTGAGCTTCTGTAGCATTTTGTGTTTGTTCCTTTGAGCTCGGTATGACTTCCCACCAGTGGAAAGCATTCCGCCTCATTATGTCATTTGCCACCTTCTCAGGCCACACTCTGCATCCGTTCTGTGAGGGAATGTTAACTTAACTCAGGGCCCTGGGTGAAGGCTTACTGACTTTGAAGCAACAATGCAACAAAGTCACTGGCTGATGGCAACACAATCAATCGTTGTATTGTTCAAATATTCACATAGTTAAACAAATGGAGCAAAGAATTTACTCTCTGGTCACTTGCAAGTTAATTCATTGCTCCAACCCACATAAAAGATGAGACGAAAGCAGTGGCCAGCAAAACAGAGCAGAACACAAAGTTAACATGGCCTGCCTTCATTATTGACCTCACTACACACGGCTGCGTGATAGAGGTGTATAACATTATCATTTGGGAGCTTGGATTTGATCATGTTTGAAGAGAGATTTTGGTTTTCAGTTCTGTGAAGGCTATTTTGTTTTAATAAAGAAATAGAAAGTCATTTGTGAACAATGAGTCCAAATACCATGTACAAGTAAGCATGGGATTTAAACTAAATGACTTGATACACGACATGTAGAGATATATGTCCACTCATGAGTTCATTGATCCAGTGTTTACAAAGTTGATCTTCTTTGACATAAAGACAGACAGACCAGTGGTGGCCACAGTCCAGTTTCAGTTGAGAAGAAAAGCTTTGTCAGGTACAGACAACAGAGATCGAGTGAATCCCAAGAAGAGCATAAAGACAGTGGGAGCATACTTAAGAAGGAAAGCAGGATGGCAAAAAGGGGCCATGACATAGCACTGGCAAATAAGACTATAAGACATAGGAGTAGAAATTGGGCCATTCGGCCTATCAAGTCTGCTCTGCCATTCAACCATGGCTGATAAGTTCCTCAACCCCATTCTCCCACTTTCTCCATGTAACCCTTGATCCCCTTGATAATCAAGAACCTATCCATCTCATTCTCAAATGTACTCAATGACCTGGCCTCCACAGCCTTCTGTGGCAGTGAATTCCACAGATTCACCACTCTCTGGCTGAAGAAGTTTCTCCTTATCTCCGTTCTAAAAAGGTCTTGCCTTTACTCTAAGGCTGTGTCCTCGGGTCTTAGTCTCTCCTACCAATGGAAGCATCTTCCCAACATCCACTCTGTCCAGGCCATTCAGTATTCTGTAAGTTTCAATTAGATCCTCCCACCGCCCCATTCTTCTAAACTCCAATGAGTATAGTCCCAGAGTTCTCAAACATTCCTCATGCGTTAAGCTTTCCATTCCTGGGACCATTCTCGTGAACCTCCTCTGAACCCACTCCAGGGCCAGTACATTCTTCCTGAGACATGGGGCCCAAAACTGCATGCAATACTCCAAATGTGGCCTGACCAGAGCCTTATAAAGCCTCAGTAGTACATCCCTGTTTTTATATTCAAGTCCTCTCAAAATAAACGTCAACATTGCTTTTGCCTTCCTGACTACTGACTCAACCTGCAAGTTTACCTTGCGAGAATCCTGGACTAGAACTCCCAAGTCTCTCTACACTTCAGACTTCTGAATTTTCTCTCCACTTAGAAAATAGCCCATGCTTTTATTCTTCTTACCAAAGTGCATGACCTCACACTTTCCCACGTTGTAGTCCATCTGCCACTTCTTAGCCCACTCTCCTAACTTGTCCAACTCCTTCTGCAGCCTCCCTACCTCCTCAGCACTACCTGTCCCTCCACTTATCTTTGTATCGTCTGTAAACTTAGTCAGAATGCCCTCAGTTCCTTCATCTAGATCATTAATGAATAAAGTGAAAAGCTGTAGTCCCAACACTGCCCCTTGTGGAACACCACGTGTCACCGGTTGCCATCCTGAGAAAGACCCTTTTATCCCCATTCTCCGCTTTCTGCCAGACAACCAACTTTCTATTCATGCTAGTACCTTGCCTCTAACTCCATAGGAGATGTTATTGGGATAACTGCCTTTAAACTTCCTGCCCAACTAGAATTAGGTGTAAAACTTTGTAAATCCTTATCTTCCTATACGTAAGTAGAAAAGACACTGCCATAAGCTTCCTGCCTGAATAGAATTAGGTATAAACTTTGTAAATCTTTATTTCCCTGCACAGGGTAATGTGGAAGCTGTCTCAAATAAGATTAGGTGGCAACGTTTGTAAAGGTGTGAGACTTCTGAAATCCTGTAAACAATGTAACTTCGGTTTCTGCTAAAGGGGCCAGGACACTGACCTTTGTTCAAGCCAGACACTTTGGAAACTTGAAATTACATTCTGTCACTTCGGCAACTTGAAATCGCCTCCTGCCGTTAGCAGTCACTTTGCGAACGATCGATACTGTATCCTGCTTTCTGTATGTTTTCGATGTAGTAATTGTTTGTGTGTATCATGTCATTGTCCGATGTAGTGATTGTTTCATGTAACATGCCATTGTGAGATGTAAAATTGCTTTATGTACTATGCACCCGAAAAGGCATAAAAAGCGGGGACTGTCCGCTGCTCGGGGAGAATGGTTTACGAGACTCTGCACCCTGTGCCGGGTTGAGTACAGTGATCCTCCACGGCTTGTACTTGCTTTGTACTAAAGGATTTGTGTTTTTCTAAACAGGTCAGCGTCTTGTTATTGCATCAAGTCCATGAGGGTCTCCAAAAACATAGGCCCTTACCTTACTCAACAGCTTCCTGTGCGGCACCTTGTCAAAGGCTAAATAGGGTTAAGGAGAATCTAAAAGGATTCTACAAGTACATTAAGGACAAAAGGGTGACTGAGGAGAGAATAGGGCCCCTTAAAGATCAGCAAGGGTGCCTAAGTGTGGAACCGCAGGAGATGGGTGAGATACTAAACAAGTATTTTGCATCAGTATTTGTTTGGGGAAGGATATGGACGATGGGAACATGAGGAAATAAATAGTTACACCTCGAAAAATGTCTATATTACAGAGGTAGTAGTGCTGGATGTCTTAAAATGTATAAAGGGGCATAAATCCCCCAGACATTACCAGGTGTACCCTAGACCTCTGTGGGAAGGGAGGAAAGCGATTGCTGGGCTTATTTATAGCATTGACAACCACTGGTGAGGTGCCTGAAGACTGGAGGTGGGCTAAGGTTGCGCCACTATTTAAGAAAGGTGGTAAGGAAGATGCAGGGAACTACAGACCACTGAGTCTGACATCGGTGGTGGGCAAGCTGTTGGAGGGAATCCTGAGGGACAGGATTTACATGTATTTGGAAAGGCAAGGGACGATCAGGGATAGTCAACGTGGCTTTGTGCATGGGAAATCAAGTCTCACTAACTCAACTAAGTTTTTCTGTAGTAGCCATGAAGAGAATTGATGAGGGCAGAGTGGCAGAAGTGACCTACATGGACTTCTGTAAGGTGTTCGATAAGGTTCCTCACGGTAGACTGGTTAGCAAGGTTAGATCACACGGAATACAGGGAGAACTAATTATTTGGACACAGAACTAGCTCGAAGGTAGAAGACAGAGGGAGGAGGTGGAGGGCTGTTTCTCAGACTGGAGGCCTGCAACCAGCAGTGTGCTACAAGGATCGGTGCTGGGTCCACTGCTTTTTGTCATTTATATAAATGATTTGTACGTGAATATAGCAGGTATGGTTAGTAAATTTGCAGACGACACCAAAATAGGAGGTCTGCAAAGAAAATTACCTCAGAGTACAATGGGATCTTGTTCAGATGGGCCAATGGGCCAAGGAGCGGCAGTTGGAGTTTAATTTAGATAAATGTGAGGTGCAGCATTTTGGAAAGGCAAATCAGGGCAGGACTAATACACTTAAGGGAAGGTCCTGGGGAGTGCTGCTGAACCAAGAGAAGTTGCAGTGCAGGTTTATAGTTCCTTGACAATGGAGTCACAGACAGATAAGATAGTGAAGGCGGTGTGTGGTTATGCTTGACTTTAATGGTCAGTGCGCTGAGTATAGGGGTTGGGTGGTCATGTTGCAGCTGTACAGGATATTGGTTCGGCCACTTTTGGAGTATTACGTGCAATTCTGGTCTCCCTGCTATAGGAAGGATGTTGTGAAACTTGTTGTGAAAGGGTTCAGAAAAGATTTACGAGAATGTTGCCCGGTTGGAGGGTTTGAACTATAGGAAGAGGCTGAATAGGCTGGGGCTATTTTCCCTGCAGTCCAATCTTTCAGAGCTCAAATGGTTTGAGCAGGTTACATAGGTAAGGATTTTCATAAAATTCAGTTAGGAAGTACAAAGTAACTGGTATGTGGGCATTTCAGGCAGAGACAGTAATGGAGAGAATCACATCTGGTGAATATATAAAAAGTCACTGGAAGAAAATGTTTGCAACTTCATCAGTCAAGAAAGGAATTAAAAAGAATTAAGCCAGAAGTAAAAGTACTTCACTGGATGGAGTGTCTGTAAAAATATTGCTGAGAAAAGGCTTAAATTCTTCTTTTCACTGTTAATGTTAAGATCTAAACATTATAAATATACACATATAAACTGTAAAATAGTGTTCTTTGGTTAAATCATGCATGAATACCACTTGAAGCACTGGTCATACCCAGAGCTATCTCCTTCATACAAACCCCACTAGACAGTCCATTCTCCTTCTCTGCCAATAAAGAATGACTCAACAAATCAAACATCGAAAAATTAAATTGTAGGTAGAAGATTAAATGCAGCACCATTCACTTTGTAGTTATCCAACCAATTTGAAACCCTACTTACAGGATGCTGATGTAGAGATCCCGAGCCTTTTAGCTTTTCAGTGTCAGCCTTGGTTCAGCAGGGATCACTATCACCTCAGTCAGTGGGATGTGAACTAGAGTTGCATTCCAGAGACTTCAGCACATAATTCAAGCTAGAACTCTAGCGCAGTAATGAGAGAGTGCTACCCTACCAGATAGACACCCTATTATTCTCCCAAGTGGATGCCAGCACTACCTCTTAGTGGCTGCCTGGCCTGCGCTACTCTTGGGGAGTCTAGAACCAGGGTTACTGTTTAAGAATACAGTGTAGACCATATGGGACAGAAATGAGGAGAAATTTATTCACCCAACAGTGTGATGAGTCTGTGGAATTCCCTGTCACAGAAAGCATCTGAGGCCAAAATATTGAATGGTTACAAGGACTCAGGTATAGTTCTTAGGGCTGAAGGGGTCAGAGTATGGGGAGAAAGCAGGCACAGGGTACTGAATGGGACAATCAACATGATCATATTGAATGATAGGGGAGGTTCAAAGGGCCAAACAGCCTACTCCTGCTCCTATTGTCTATGGTTTAATTTGTTTACAGAGACACTTGGGAAAATACCCATAGAGAGAAAGAGACTGGCACCACTGCCGACTCCAGTCAGCCTTTTGAGGTTAATCAAAACAAGACATGCAAACATGTTTTGATAGGATATCAAGCTGATGTACCACGTTCCAATCCCTGGAGGTTCACAACATATAATGAGATATGCCCACGGATAGGTCTAATCACCTCACCAAAACCACTGGCCTAAATAATGTTAGCTTAGCAACTGAAATCTAAACGTTAGCAATGCAACCAATTTATTGTACAGTGTCAGCTTATCCACAGGTCTTGTTACCATATAATAAGAACTTTAGTAGGGAACCAGATAGCTTGCTCCAATAGTAATTCCTCTTTTCAGTCAGTCATTTGTGGGCACTAACCAGACCTAAAAATTATCACAATAGCCCTGAGATCAGGGGGCAAAATAAGGGACCAATTGACTTTAGCTATTTTCCTTACAATCATCCTACATTAGGGCTGATCAGAGTATGCAGAAGCCTTAGCTAATATTGCTGTCAACCACGCCCTTTGTCCGCAATTTATCAAAGGTGTTACATACAGTATTTTTACTGAACCTTTGTACTCCCTATTCATTTAAACCAAAGTTCCATTATTAAAAAGAAAACTTCTCGCACTGAATTGGCAAGTCATTCGTTGCAGAAATCTAGTAATATGGCCAAGCACCCAACAGACCACAAAGGAACACAGGAAGGTACTAATTGACCGGAACAGTACTTTGATACTTTGTACCTGAGTGTACAAGCAGCCTTTAATCACAAAGCAATAGCTCTTAATACCCAAACAGCAAGTGACTGAAAGCACATGAACACTTTTCTCAATTTCCAAAGCATCAATCTAAAACTGTACAGGTGTCTCAAAATTACAGTATGGAGCTGGAAGAACACAGCGTTTCTGAAGGAGGGTCCTGACCCGAAATGTCAAATTTCCTGCTCCTCTGATCCTGCCTGACCTGCTGTGCTCCACATTGTGTTATCTCTGACTCCAACATCTGCAGTTCTTGCTATCTCTGAGGTGTCTCAAAACCTCCGTTTCAGCATTCTAGCACGAACCCCTGTAATTAAAATTGCCCAAGTGTCACAATAGCTAATTATGGAGGAGTGAGGAACTAAACTAATAGGATTTCTCAACCAAAGGGAACAAAAGGTGACCACCTGAATGCAGCAGTGTTACAAATGAAAGCTGCAGACCCAATATCAGTAATTTGGTTTTTGCAGATGCTAGCTGACCCACTACATCTTTTCTACCTTGCGTTACGGCCTTGTGAATTGGCCGCAGATACTGGAAACTGGACAAATTTTTTAAAAATGCTGGAAATACCCAGCAGATTAGGCAGCATCCATGAGGAGAAACAGTTACCAAACAATGATATCAAGGCACAAAGTGACAAACACAGGATTGGTTGTGTCATTACAAGCTGGGAGCAGTTAAATCCATGTTATGAAAAGCTGAGTCCATGTTATGATGAAATTCTGATCCTTTAGGCTGCACTTAAAAGCAATTCACCAAGACTCCTTCAATTGTGTCATTCCGAACCCACAACCATTGCCATCTGAAAAGGACAGGGGCAGCAGATAGATGGGAACACCTCCACTTGCAAGTTCCCCTCCAAGTCATACACCATCCTGACTTAGAAATATATCACCATTCCTTTCATGTCACTGGGTCAGAATCCTGCAATTTCCTCCCTCACAGCACTGTGGGTGGCCTTATACCACATGGACTGCACCTTTTCACGAAGGTAACTCTGAAACACCTTAATGGCAATTAGGAATGGGCAATAAACACTGGCCCAGCCCAGCACTGCCTACATCCCTTTGATCAAACAATGAAAAGAACTCGAAGCACATTAACTACGGTAAAGACAGTTAATGCTGAACACTTCCTGCACAATTTGTGGAGAAAGACAGATTTTTGATTCAATAACCTTTCATCACAAACTTTATAGATGCTGCCAGATCTAACAATTTCAAGCATTTTCTGATCTTATTTCAAATTTCCAGTACTTTTTTTTTGTATTGATGAACTACACAGCACAGAAAGTTCAGCATTCATGTCAACAGCAGAACAATAAGTAAGCTGATACTGGGATTAGACACATCAAAATCAGTTGCTTTCACAAGTACATCTGAAGGCAGACCAGTCCTTGAATATAACATGTTATTACAGTCCTGGCTGATACTCAGCAGGCTAAATCATTGGCCTGTCTCTAAAGGTTTGGAGGTGGGTTATCACTTACAGCTCTGTTTTTTTTTTGTTATTCTTTCTGGTGAATGTTGCTGTCACTGGAAAGGCCAACATTTGTCACCCATCCTAATTGCCCCTGAATTGATTGGCTTGTTAGATCATTTCAGAGCACGGTCAACAGTTAATCAAGTTGCTGTGGGTTTGGAACCACATGTAGCCAAATCAAGTAAGTATGGCAGATTTCCTCCCCTAAAGGATGAGTGACAAGATAGGTTTTTCCAAAAATCAATGGCAGTTCCAGTGTCACCATCACCAAGATTCGCTTTCAACTCCAGATTTATTCACCAAATTTAAATTCCACCGTCTGCCATGGTGGATTAAACCAAGGTTCCCAGAACTGTACCAGCCACTCATCTAAAGTAGGACACTTAAATCAGTATTACAACAGAATTAGATTACATCGTGCTAGTTCTGATGTAAATTATTCATCCACATACCTTACTCCAGATTACTGGAGGTAACTGTCTGCAATCAAAAATCTTCAATTTTGCAACAACTTGAATAAAGTGACTTTGCATTCAGCCTTGACAACAAGTTGAAAGTTTGCAATAATATTGCGGGTATGGGAACTGCAGCCTTGTTCAATTAATAGGTTCATTTACAGATGTGAGTTTCACTGTCGAGGTGTTATAGAGTGTATTGGAGGCCAGCCATGTTCTATGGGTACTGCTGTCATAAATTAGAAGTAATCAGACTTTGAACTCAAAACGATGGACCTTGATTGAATGTATAGCTTGCTACTCTCCATATATCTGGTAGATTAATACATTGCTCCTCAGCACGTGAAGCAGTGAATGGAGCAGACTGGAATATACATTCAAATAATAATTAGTTCCTATCTCCTGAACAATATGTTATTATAAAGGGTACTGTTATGGATCTCACTGCGAGTGCTAGTACAAAGTGCATGGGACATAGATCTGTCCCATTGGTTGTTGATACAGAATGTAGGAGATATGGAACTCACTAAGGGAGTTAACACTGTATGGAATGCAGATCCTAATCTTTGAGTGGTTACAGTGTAAAGGATTAAGATCCCACTCTTGGGGTGCTGAACACAGCAATGGACAGGCATCTGACACACCGGGTGCATTTGGGTTATGCATGCGTGCATCTCCTGTATCTAACACTCTGGGTATATGTATGGGGGGG
>JAHRHZ010000190.1:244521-282328 GCA_024137785.1 Ginglymostoma cirratum | reverse complement strand
CGGTGTTACAGACAGTGCCACTTTAAGAGGAGCCTGTGTTGGGTTGTTACTGTGACAGCCAGCTGGGGAATCCGGAAGTGTGTGTGTTCGGGACTGTGCTCGGAGCCGGGAGCGGGATCCCCCTCCCTCCGCCGGACGCTGTCATGCTGCGGCCACTGCTGCTGTGTGTGGTGTGCGGCTCGGTGTCCGTGCTGCTCCCCGCCGATGTCTGGGGCTTGTGGAGCCGCTGGTTTACGGACTGGCTCGGCACTGCGGCGGGACCTGCATCCATCCGCCTCTTCACTAGATCCGAACTGAGCCGCTACACCGGAGAGAAGGGCAGTCCCGGGCTATACCTGGCTATCCTGGGGCAAGTTTTCGATGTGAAGAAAGGGAAAAAACATTATGGTCCGGGAGGTTCCTACAGTTTCTTTTCAGGTAGAGTATGAACACAGGATCCGCACAGCCAAAGCTGCATAGCAACATCCCACACTGTTCCCTGTGCTGGGCACCAGCAATGTTTGCACTATTACCATGGAAGAACACTCACCATGGACACAGATCGTGAGTGTACCAACTGGTTCCAGTGCCCTGTGCTTAAAGACCATTCCCCTTCACAGGTAATGTTTCAATGTGTCCCTTTCTAACCAAGTGCTTCACAAAGCTGGGCTGGTGAACTGACCCGTTGGACGTCCAAGGCAGCAATGGCTCCAACTCCCTGCACCCCACCCCTTCATTCTTTGGGAGGGGGCTTGCAATCAGTTTCGAGCTCTGGATTGGGTTTATCGTGGGCCAAAGTTTGGGAAATGCTGCGGTGTTAGACTGGTCTCTGCTGCCTTCATAACCAAAGGGTGTGTGGACAGTGTCATATTCATCAGTTGGTCATCAGGGATCGATTAACCATGTGGGTTAGTTTATTTAAAACGGTAAAACACATTCCAAGCAACAAAGTAGACATGGTGACTGGTTTCTATGCACATCACAACCAGACTGACTGACTGTTAGTTGGAGTCACAACATTGTGTGTACACAGTCCCTTAAAGACGAGGTACACATACAACAGATATGGCATTAGTCTGGCTCTCAAGCAGCTGTCAGGAAGCTTGATGGCGTCTTTGGTCTGCCCTCTAATTTCCGAATTCCCGAAGTTATACTTTCACCAGTGTAACCTCATTCAACCTTCCTCCAAAATGTTGAATCTCAACCTTGCAAGAAAGACTTGCATTTATAGAGCACTTTTTCTTGGCCTTTAGGAGCACAAAGATCATTACAGCCAATGAATGTTTAGAAACATCTCCCCCACCGATGCACTAACTATTGTCTCAGTTCACAGCCCAACAACAACTGCCACTTACGTAGTACCATTTCATACAGTGCAACATCCTGATGCATCAAACACATTTGAGACTTGGCAATATATAAGGAGTTATTCTGGCTTGGTAAAAGAGATTTTGAGGAATACCTTTCAGGTGGATGACAGGGAGGTTTACAGGAGGAATTACAGAGCTTCAGATTCAGTCAGCAGTGGGACAACAATTAAACTTTGGAGTGTATAAGGGGCCTGAATTAGAGAATTTTTACTTGGAGAGTGGTTTGTAAATGGAATGAACTGCCAGAGGAAGTGGTGGGTGCAGGTACAATTATAATGTTTAAAATATATTTGGATAAGTACATGAATAAGAAAGGTTTGAAGGAATATGGGCCAAATGCAAGCAGATTGGACTAGTTTGGTTTTGGAATATAGTCAGTGTGGATTCATTGGACTGATGGGCCTGTTTCCGTGCTCTATAAATCTACACAATCCAACAATGTGCAGGTGAAGTGGACTGGCCATAGTACAAATTGCTCCATAAAGTCCAGGGATGTGATCCAGTGTATGTGCAGACACCCACAGCAAGATTTGTGTCTCAATGTGCAGGGAGCAGTATTGGCTTAGAGCACGAATAAAGTGACAATGTCCTCAGCAATTGCCCATATCAACCCCCTGTAAGGTCAGCCCTGGTCACTCACCCACCCCCTGAAAAGTCTGTATGCTGTACACTACACTGGATTGAGAACCACTGGCAATTGTGCAGGAGTGGGAAAGACCATCAAAGGCACCAATGACCCTCCTGATCCCTAAGTAGTTCTTTCATTCCTTACATTCCCATTGTCAATCGCATGATGGATGAGATTAGAACTGAGACAAGTGCAGTCCTCCCAGCTGGATAATAGAAGGCTGAGGTTGGTGGAGGATGGTGTGATTGATGGTGCTAAGGCTGACGAAGGCTAGCACATTGTGGTCTCTATCAAATTGGGTGTTTTTCATGACTTTGGTAAGCAGCATCTCAATACTGTGTAGCAGGGGTAAAAACCTGATTGACTGGAGGGTTTCGAACATGGAGTTTTGGGAAAGTTGGTCACAGATTAAAATACATTGTAACGCAGCATTCTAATACTGTGGTTTTTGTTTAGCTGTATAAAGGAGCTTACCAGGTCAGCGAATCTAAACCTATTTAATTAAAATTTAAAGTTTAATCTGAAGAATTGTACCAGATCTGAAGCATTAACTCTGTTTCTGTCTCTACAGCTGCCGCTACACCTGAGTTTCTCCAGCAAATTCTTGAGTTCATATTTCCAGTGTCTGCAGGATTTTGCATTTATTATAGCAAAATGTTACCCTTCAATGTATCAGTTCTGTTGGGCACCCATTATGCGTTTCTCTATTATTTCCAAAAACTGACTCACCTCCAGTTCTCCTCCCTGTTTAGCTTTCATACTGTTCGCTGTCGTCCTGCCCTTGTTTTAATTGTGCATTTACTACAGCCTGTTATCACAGCCCTGGTTCTTGGCTCAGCTTCCGTCTCCAGTGACAACCCACTCCCCAGGGATTCCAGAAGAACTGTTTCTCCATCTCCCAGGCATGATCACTGACCTCTCTGACAGTGGCAGCGTGTTTGAGTGCTGTGTTCTGGGCACAGCCCGTGGGCAGGAGGATGGAGAGGGATCCAGCTGCCTGTTGTCTGTGCGGTGTGGATCTGGTGAGGGAGAATATGGCCCTTGCTGTGTGCTAAGGATCTTCAGCCTCTGCTTAAGTAGAGAGTCTAAAAGACCCCGGCAACCATGTGATTTAGATTATAAGATTCCTTTTGGTTCTGTTGAAATTAGACTTCCTGGGAGGGATGGTGGTGGAGGGGTGATGTCACTGCTATTTCAGAAACCCAGGCTTATGTGCTGGAGATGTTGGTTCCAATCCAATCCTGGAAGCTGGTGGAATTTAAATTCAGCTAACTTAAACGCAAAATGTAGATGAAAACTGGACATCTGCTGTGACCATAGCAACTGTCAGTTTGGGGGGTTGAGGGCTGTTTCTTCACAATTTATTTCTTCATGCTTTCAGCAAAGTGTCTTTTCTGTCAAGACACCTCCTCACCCAGTGCCTCCAAACTCTCTGTCTGTCTGTCTCTCTCTCTCTCTGTCTGTCTCTTCCCCCAACCCTGGGATTAAAATCCGAACTTCAGGCCCCTTTTCAGGCAGGACAACGGAGCTGGGAACTGTTCAGACTCTGCAGCTAACCCAGCAGTGAAAATTCAGACCAGGAGGTCAGAATGGAGTAGAGGAGCAGAGAGAACTGAGAGGTACAGATACTCAAACCGTTAACAGTGCTGACATCAATTAAAAAGGACACAGAAAACGGAAGGGGAAAAAAATTACTTTCTAGAGGGATAGAATTGAAAAAAAGTTATGTTAAACTAGTTAGATCCCAGACAGAAACTGTGTTCAAGAGGATGCTATAATGTGAATGAAATCCGAACTGAGAGGCTGTCCTCTCTGGAAAGATTGTACAAGTTGGGGCTCTTTCTTTCCTTCCCCTTCACACTTATCGAGGCTATATTTGAGTCAAAAGACTTGAGCACAGAATTGGAGATAGGAAAGGAACTTAAAAGCTGCTAGGGCACTATTTTAAAAAGCAGAAAAATTCTGAGCCAATATTTTGCACAACCCACAAAAAGATTGCCTTGGTTTATTATAATGTTGTTCTTGGGAGCTTACTCCATATAGCTGCATATTTCTCTAAATTACAAAAGTGTCCACACTTCAAAAATCTTTAAAAGCTGCCAATCATTTGACATCCCAGGTGTGTTGGAGGTTGAGCAACGACCTTACAGAAGTTTATAAAATAATGAGGGGTATAGATAGAGTTAATGGTAGGTGTCTTTTCCCTAGGGTGGGGGATTTCAAGACTAAGGGGGCATATTTTTAAAGTGAGCGGAGAGAGATTTGAAGAGTTAGTGTAGAACTATAGAGGAGCTTTTTTTGTTACAGAGTGTGGTTCATGTGTGGAATGAACCTCCTGAGGAAGTGGTGGATCTGGGTAAAGTTACAACGTTTAAAAGACATTTGGATAAGTACATGATTCAAAAAGATTTGGAGGGGTATGGGCCTAATGCAGGCAGGTGGGACTAATTTAGTTTGGGGTTATGGTCAGCATAGACTGGTTGTACCAAAGGTTCCATTTCTGTGCTGTATGATTGTATGAAAGGCACAAGTTCAATGTTAATGTCTTGCTATAGTTCTTCCTTTGGCTGTTCTGTCACCTCCCCTATCTCCTCTGCTAATGTCTGCTTTCAGCTTTGCAAATCGTTTTGGGACATTACATTTCCAAAATGCCTTTTTCTTGTGGTAAATAAATAATTGAGATCCTAATATTCTGAATGGACTGGAAAACTCAAAACCAGAGTTCAGATCATTATGAAGTTTTCATTAGATTCTCTCTACAGTTTTGTTCTGGGATTGCATTAGCAATTTGGTTACCAAACTGTTATTCGTATCAGATCTGCTGAGTTTCTCCAGCAATTTCTGTTTTTGTTTCCAATCCCCAGTATCCCCAGTTCTTTGTTTTGTTTTTATTTATGTTATGTGTGTCTGTGGCTTCCAATTGTTTAACAGCTGAAAAGTTAGTTGCAAGGCAACAAGGATTTCAGGGACACAATTTCTTAACTCAAGTTGTATCTGAATGGTTCTTGATGGACCTGCATATTCTACTGTCTATACACATATGGACCCAGTTGTTCTACGTTGCTGCAGTGGATCAGTATGCAGAGCCTCTTCCCTCAGATGTGAACTTATTTTATTGTCAAATGCAGGTCGAGATGCGTGTCGAGCATTTGTGAGTGGAGATTTCACTGAGAATGGTCTTGTGGACGATGTTTCTGGGCTCTCGCCCTCTCAAATACTTTCTCTCCATGAATGGCTTGATTTCTACAAGACAGAATACATTTTTAAGGGTAAGAGTCTCATTTGGAAAAAGAAGGCACCTTATGTGAAAATGCAACCTCTAAACCTGATCTGAAATCATGTGAAAATAGCAGTGAGGAAGGTCCTCAAAGCCCAGGTCTCCTGATCCCCCGCCATCTCCAACTTCTTTTGGGAGTAATTCCACTGGAGATGCTCATCCAAGTTCTGATTTATTCCCCTCTGTCTGGCTAGTTGCACAAAACCTGCAGTGGGGTGGAGCTGTGTTGAATTACAGCCTCACCCATTGCAGGCCATTACAATATAGTCTTTCTGAGGAGATGTCATGTGGAACCTCCCAGCTGTGCCTAGCCTCTGGATAAAGAGGAACACAACAAGTGAAATAATGATCTGGCCTTTCCAAATCCCGGATAGTTATTTCTGCAGTGTAGGAGGGAGCATCTACAATGACACCCCAGGGAATCCCTGACAGATTCCAAGGGAATTGTCTGGAATTGAAGATTCCGCTGATCCATTCCCCTATATTTGGTAAATCTCTGAATGTATCCATTAAAGTCAGAGAATTTGTAGGGTTCTACTGCAGTTCATAGTTACCCAGAAAAAGTTAGAAGATTGAAAACCCCGTTTAACTCCTGGCTAACTATAATCTTGCCCCCATCTCAGCAACCACCAGCCGTGCCCACCCTGACTACACTTTCCCAGACCCCTTACACCCCTGTCTCCTTGCAGGGCCCAACCTACAGTCCCTGCCAGATACACCCCACCCACCCTATCCCTGCCAACTTTAATCTACCCTCAACACTCCATCACTTACCTGATGCCCTAGCCATCTGACACTGTAATGTGACATTTCCCTTGTATACTTCCTTTTTCACAGAATCTGTAAAAGTGCCTCACTCTGCTGCTCGTCACTGATTCTTTTTATTCAGTCATGGGACGTGGGCATCACTGGGAGCATTTACTGCCCGTCCCTAGTTGCCCTTGAGAAGGTGGTGGTGAGCTGCTACAGTCCACGTGCTCTGGGTTGACCCACAATGCCCTTAGGGAGAAAATTCCCCAGGATTTTGACCCAGTGACACTGAAGGAACAGTAATATATTTCCAAGTCAGGGATGGTGAGCAGCTTGGAGGGGAACTTGAATGGGGTGGTGTTCCCATGTATCGACTGCCTTTGTCCTTCCAGATGAAAGTGGTTGTGGGTTTGGAAGGTGCTATCTAAGGATCTTTGAACTTCCGCAGTGCATTTTGTGGATAGTACACACTGCTGCATGTTTGTTGTTGGGGTACCTATCAGGTGGGCTGCCTTGTCCTGGATGGTGTCAAGCTTCAAGCTGTGGCTGCACTCATCCAGGCAAGTGGGGAATATTCCATCACACTCCTGACTTGTGCCTTATAGATAGTGGACAGGCTTTGGGGAGTCAGGGGGTGAGTTACTCGCTGCAGTATTCCTAGCCTCTAACCTGCTCTTGTAGCCACTGTGTTTAGGTGGTGGGTCCAGATGAGTTTCTGATCAATGGTAACCTCCAGGATATTGATAGTGAATGTCAAAAGGCAGTGGTTAGATTGTCTCTTATTGGATATAGTCCAATTGCCTGGCAATTGTGTGGTACAAATGTTATTTGCTACTTGTTAGTTCAAGCCTGGATATTGCCCAGATCTTGCTGTATTCGAACTGCTTCGCTATCTAAGGAGTCATGAATGGTGCTGAACATTGTGTAATCATTGGCGAACATCCCCACTTCTGACTTTATGATGGCAGGAAGGTCATTGATGAAGCAGCTGAAGATGGTTGGGCCGAGGGCACTACCCTGAGGAACTCCTGCAGAGATGTCCTGGAGCTGAGACGACTGGCCTCCAATAACCACAACCATCTTCCTATGTGTCAGGTATGACTCAAACTAGTGGAGAGTTTGCCCCCAATTCCAGTTTTGCTAGGGCTCCTTGATGCCACATCCAGTCAAATGCAGCCTTGAAATCAAGGGCTGTCACTTTCATCTCACCTCTGGAATTCAGCTCTTTTGTCCATGTTTGAACCAACGCTGTAATGAGGTCAGAAGCTGAGTGGCTCTGGTGGAACCCAAACTGAGCATCACTGAGCAGGTTGTTGCTGAGCAGATACTGCCTGATAGCACTGTTGATGGGACCTTCTATCACTTTACTGACGATTGAGAGTAGACTGATGGGGTGGTAATTGGCCAAGTTGGATTTGTCCTGCTTATTATAAATAGGACATACCTGGACAATTTTCAACATTGCTGGGTAGATGCCAGTGTTGCTGCTTGGCTACAGGAGCGGCAAGTTCTGGAGCACAAGTCTTCAGTGCTGTTGCCGGAACATTGTCAGGGTCCATAGCCTTTGCAGTATCCAGTGTCTCTGAACATTTCTTGATATCACATGGAGTGAATCGAATTGGCTGAAGACTGGTATCTGTAATGCTGGGGACCACTGGAGGAGGCCAAGGTGGATCATTCTGGTGACTTCCCCTGGACTTCTGGCTGAAGATTGCTGTGAATGCTTCAGCCTTATCTTTTGCACTGATGTGCTGGGCTCTTCCATCATTGAGGATGGGGATATTTATGGAGACTCCTCCTCCAGTGAGTTGTTTAATTGTCCACCATTGTTCACGACTGGATGTGGCAGGACAGTAGACCTTAGATCTGATCCATAAGTTGTGAGATCGCTTAGCTCTGTCTATCACTTGCTGCTTTTGCTGTTTGGTGTGCAAGTAGTCCTGTTTGGTGGCTTCACCAGGTTGACGCCTCCTCTTCAGGTATGCCTGGTGCTGCTCTGGCATGCCCTCCTGCACTCTCCGTTGAACCAGGGTTGATCCCCTGGCTTGATGGTAATGGTTGAATGGGAGATAATGCCAGGCCATGAGGTTACAGATTCTGCTGCTGTTGATGGCCCACAGCGCCTCGTGGATGCTCAGTGTTGAGAGCTGCTAGATCTGCTCAAAGTCTGTCCCATTTAGCATGGTGGTAGTGACACACAACATGATGGAAGTTGTTCTCAATGCGAAGACGGGGACTTTGTCTCCACAGGGACTGTCTGGTGGTTACTCTCACCGATACTGTCATGGACAGATGCATCTGCAGCCGGCAGATTGGAAAGGATGAGATCGTGTGTTTTTCCCTGATTGACCTTTTAGGACCTGACCAGCTCAAACAGTAGTGCTGCTGCTGAGCCACTCTTGGTGGTGGACATTGAAATCCCCCACCCAGAGTACATTTTGTACCTTTGCCACCCTGAGTGCTTCCTCCGTGTTGTTCAACATGGGACAGTATTGATTTGTCAGACAAAGGATATCGGTACATGGTAATCAGCAGGAGGTTTCCTTGCCCACGTTTAACCTGAAGCCATGAGACTTCTTGGGGTCTGGAGTCAATGTTAAGGACTCCCAGAGCAACTCCCTCCTGACTGTATCCCACTGTGCCGCCCCCTCTACTGGGTCTGTCCTGCTGTTGGGACAGGACAGGGATGGTGATGGTGGTGCCTGGGACATTGTCTGTAATGTATGAATCAGGCTGTTGCTTGACTAGTCTGTAAGACAGCTCTCCCAATTTTGTCACTAACCCCTGGATGTTAGTGAGGAAGATTTGCAGGGTTGACAAAAACCAATTAAGAGTCAACCACAGCATCTGTGAAGGAGAAAACAGAGTTAATATTTCAGGTCCGGTGACCCTTCCTCAGAACTTGAGTTCTGTTTTTTTTCCCTTCACAGATGCTGCCAGACCTGCTGAGATTTTCCAGCAACTTTGTTTTTGTTCCTGATTTACAGCATCAGCAGGTCTTTTGGTTTTTATTAAGAGTCAACCACATTGCAGTGGGTCTGGAGTCGCATGTAGGCCATCACGGAGTCTCAGCAATACTGGGGCCAATGGGAATTGGGGTAAACTCTCTACTGGTTAGAGCCATACCTAGCATCACTGAAACAACAAAGCAGACAGACATTAAATCCATTGTGTCTGTAAGAGGTATCTTTACACCAAGCTGCACACTTTAGAACACAACTTTTTCTTTGTATAATTTGTGTGCTAGTTTAGTTTTGAAAGTTGAGTTTGTTAACTGTCTGAGTCTTAGTTTAAACCTTGGTATCTCTCTCAAACTGCAAGGTTTTTCCAAATCTCAGGTGTGTTTTACCTTTGCTTCTTGCAAGGCAAATTAATTGGAACATATTACGACCACAACGGTGAACCGACCCAAGTGCTGTCCGATGTGGAGTTGGCTGTGACGCAGGGCAAAAAGCTGAAGACAGAATCGGAGTTAGAAAACAATCTCTTTCCTCCCTGCAACTCTGAATGGAGCTCAGCCAAAGGTGGCAGAGTCTGGTGTTCACCTCACAGGTTTGTTGTGTTGCTCTTAAACCACTTTCTTCCCTCTCCAGTGCCTCTGCTATGTCTGACCACCCAGTTCTGCCCATCCAAGTACAGAGTCCACATGTGCAGAGGTAGAGAGAGATGATTTGATTGTTCTTACCCCCACAATGTCCTGACTTCATTTGGTGAATGGCTATACAGCAGTTGCTGCCTGAAGACCAGGAGTACAAACTGTAGCCTGAATGATTTTTATTAGTTATTTATGCATAATAGCTGGACCATAGCTGCAGAAGCACAAAGATTCTACCATGATTCAAGCGACAGGGATTGGGGTGGAGCACACCATAACCAAACCTGCCCAGGCATTTTGGTCACATACCAAGACACTATTCCCATGGCTTCTCCACAGTCAGCCCAGTGTGAACAAACTCCACAATTTCTCCTTTATGAAAGTAAGTCCTCCAAAGTACCATACAGTACAAAGTCACCTTGAAAGTGAGGCACATGTGAGGAAAAAAGGGGGGGAGAAACAAATGGATGAAGAACCAGATCAGATAGTGTCTCCTACCCCAGTCTGGAGGTTGAGAATGAATGACAGGGTCAATGATAACTCCCGTGAGCCCCTTCATCCAGTGAATTGGGCACAGAAATAGAAAATAAAACAAAATTGACAAACCATGTGAATAAATGTGATTTTTTTTTTGTGTTTCCAGTGGAGGAGTAGAAAGGGATTGGGCAGGAGTCCCACGCAAACTATACAGACCTGGATCAAAGAGCCATCGTTGTGTTTGTGTGAGGCCAACTGGACCCCCATCCAACCGGCCCAATTCTGTTCAAAACAGGGGAGATCTCGACAATCCCAGCCTCCAGGAATACGCAGGATGCCCCAGCCTCTCCGACTCGTGTGCCCTTCCACAGACATAACTCGCCTGATAGATCATAGACTCCACTTCAGAGGCTGAAAGTCATCAGGATCTGTGATATCTCACTACTCCAGCATTGTTTTTAGAATTAAGCACAGCCACTGTATTTTTTCAATCAATCACTAAATGAATATTTTAATAGGATAAATGTGACCATGGAAAATGTACTTGGTGGATAATTGAAAAGGAGTGTGAAGCCTTTTTTTTGGGTTGGGGGGGGGCAGGGAAGGACAACGTCCAGATTTATCAGTTTCCAATCCCATCTGGGACAATCCATGAGCTGGTCACCTATGGGTTAACCACAGCAATAATAGCCACACAATGTCCCAGACTTTTGTAAGAATCCAAAAGGTTCACTCCCATCCATCAGGGAAGTGTACGTGCTACGGTCAGTGGCAGTGGCCCATGTGTGATACCAGTCCCATAGTATGACTATTGATCTTGGCTTTCCAATAATTTGCTATGCCAGTGTCCTGACTAAACATTCTTCTACTAACCTCCTACTGTCTAAGCATGCACCTTTTGATTTCCAAGCTATCAAAATTAATTCTAGAATTACACTTCACTTGAAAATTAGTCCTGGAATTGGTCATAAATCTGCCTGTTTCCCTCTTTTCAGGGGTGGTGTGGCTCAGCTGCGGCTCAGCTGCAGTCAGATTTCACCCCCTCCAAAACCAAGCTTGTATCCATTATGCGTGTGTGGACTGTGACTGTTACTGTCCCTAATGTCGAGCTGGAATAGGGATCCCATGACACAGTGTACTGGCCCTAACTTGGAGCCACAAAGCCTAGCTTCAGGTTGTGCCTGCCCCAGAGCAGTGTCATAGCTTTATAAAAAAACAAAAGAACTGCAGCTGCTGTTAATCAGGAACAAAAATAAAGTTGCTGGAAAAGCTCAGCAGGTCCGGCAGCATCTGTGAAGGGAAAAAAAAAAGTTAGTTAACTTTTCAGGTCCAGTGACCCTTCCTCAGTATCATGGCTATGCCCAGCTGGAATCACCATCTCACAATACAGGAAGTTTCAACCTGTATTAAAAAAAAAAAAAAAATGGGGAAAAAGATGTTCCCAGTATTAACAGATGTTCTGTTCATAAAGACAGCAGCCAATTATTGTACCCTATGCATAGCAACAGGAACCAGGGAAAGGTTTATTCGAGTAGCAATGAGAAATGTCAAGATCCAGCACTAGGCATGGCACAAACTAATTTAATGCTTCCCCCATCGTTCTCACAGACAGGTAAAGGAACTTTAACCGTCTGTCATTTGTTCAGCACTTTCTTTTATATGTGTTCATGGGACATCGGCACGGCTGGCTGGGTCAGTGTTTGTTGCCTGTCCTTAATTGGCCTGAAGAAGGTGATGGTGAGCTGCCTTCTTGACATACTGCAGTCCTTGGGATATAGGTATACCAACAAGAGAGTGCCAAGATTTTGACCCAGAGACACCAAGGAATGGCTGGTCTATTTTCAGGTCAGGATGGTGAGTGGCTTGGATGGGAACCTGCAGGGGTGGTGTTTCCATGTATCTGATGCTCTTGTCCTTCCAGATGGAGGTCACAGGGTTGAAAGGGGCTATCAGATGACCCTTAATGAGTTACCACATTCCATGGTGTAAATAGTATACACTGCTGATAATGACTTTTAGCACTGAAGCAAGTGAACATTGAAGGTAGTGTATCAGTGCCAAGTAAGTGGGCTGCTTTGTCAGGCTTCTTGATGTTGTTGGAGCTGCATTCAGCCAGGCACTAGGGAGTATTCAGTCACACTGCTGACTTGTACCTCAGATAGGGAGCAGGCTTTGGGGAGTAAGAGGAGTTCGTCACTGCCAAATTCCTAGGCACTGACCTGCTTTTGCAGCCACTGTACTTACATGGCTCAGTTTCTGGTCAACAGTAACCTCCAGGGTGTTGAGTGGTTGATTCAGCAATGGTCTTTGCCTGGTACTCCTATGGCATAAACATTAATTTGCCACTGATCAGTCCAAGTCTGACTAAATGGCACTGAACATTGCTTCAGCAACAGGGAACATTTGCTGGAAGGAAGGTCAATGACACAGCTGAAGCTGGTTGAGCCTAGGGCACAACAGGGGTTTCCTCACAGTAAGGATGTCCTGGCTAGGTGTGTGCGTGCATCCACCAATAACTACAACCATCTTCCTTTGTGCTAAGGATAACTGCGATCAGTGGAGAGTCTCTTTTCCCTCCACCACCACCACCCCCCCAAACCCCAAGCACTGCAATTTCCATCAACTCCAGTTGACTTAAGCCTCCTTAATGCCATATTAGTCAAATACACATTAATCAAGGGCAGTCACTTTGACAAAAAGAAGGTTGTAATGACAGCAGGATCAAGGAGCCCTGTCTTAACCAACAGTAAGCCAGCTATGCTGATCAATAGCACTGTTGACAATCAGACTTAAAATCTTGTTCACGAAAATTATAAAAATGAAACTGCTGTTTGCCAAGGGCAGAGACGGGGACTGTATTTAACTACCTGCTGTTTCTGGTCATGTGACAAGGTTTGTGTCAGCTTTGCATGACCTAGCAAGGGGGAATCCTCCCACCTTCAAACAGAAATGCTCACATTGGGATTATGGTCAGTAGGTTTGTAGATTAACTTGATGTCAGCACATTACTCTGACGCTGTGCTGCTCCCCATGAAGTCCATTCTAATGGAAAGGTTCTGCAAGATGTACTTTGGAATGTGAAGGTTGTTGGAAAACAGGTCAGTGCTGTATTCCTAATGAGTGCGACTACAGGAGAGGAGAAAGCATATCAAGTGGCCCTTATTGGAGATGCACCTAAAAAGAACCAGTCTTTGCTTTACAATCTGATCCTGAATCACCTGATGATTAAGTGACCTGAAGTACGACCAACAACCAAAAGGAAAACAGTCAATCCAAGCACATCAAGGCTGCACAAGAACAATTCAGGTGACTGGTCTTGATTTATTGTTGGTTAATGTATCTGTATAGCAGGTTTCAGAGTTGTGACAAGTGTTGACAAATGTACTGCGTATCAGCCAAGAGAAGGACATTCACTGATCCTAGCCTCAGGGATACCATCACAACCTGACAATCAGCCAGGTATGAGCTTCATATAAAACGTACTTGGCAAGAATGAAAAAATGCTTGCTGTTCTTGCACACACATGTTGGAAGGGAAAATCTAATTGCAGCTTCCATGATATCATGTGGAATTTCAAATAGAAAAGTATTAAGGAGTTTTGACATGTGTGATCTTTTAAAAAGAAAACCACACGCACACAAGCACAAAATTTTACCATTGTATTGTAATGTAATGTAATGTCGTTCTTAAAAGTACAGCTACATCCCTCACTGCGGCTGCCGAGGTACATAGTGGTTTCCAATATACACTCATTTCATAGGGGCACAGGCGCTGCCATCAAAGTAATGCATCTCTGGCCTAAGCTTCATTTGTGAATGATCCACCTTTGGCTATTACTGTCCATTACAGATTTAACCCTAGTAACTGTACAAGTACACAGTTTGTTACCAAACTATATCGATTATCATTTCTCTAAGCATTACTGCCAGCAACATCTTGGGTACTCTTCAATGACATTGCTGTACAGACTTATCCACATACACCATAAACAAGTATACATACACCTTAGAAAGACAATTCTGTGCAACAGGTTCATGTTAGTGCAAAAAATTAGGCATTACTAAAACAGAATTCTAATACTGAATAATGGATAATTAAATGGGGTTAAGGTCTGGAATGAAATTTTAGCCCATTGAGTGCTTGCTACTAAAACTAAACAGGTTTCACTGAATTCATTTTTTTTTTTAAATCAGGCTGTTGAACTACATTTTAGTCAAGTGGTTTTATTCAAAAAGTGCTAAATTTTCCAAGCTCTAGCATCAATGTCTGGATGCCAGCAACACAACTCTCAATGGGTTAAAAATCATGTTACCCAGAAAACAGACTCAAATACAACTACACAGGCAACAGCCAGGAGATGGCATAAGATGTTGGTGCTTTTGGTGCAACTTGATTCCCTGCAAGTAATTACAGACCTCTGGGATCATAATTAAATCTGCCTGCTGGTGTAAACAGATATGTGACCGGAGATGGCATAAAAGCAGCCTGAAAACTAATTCCACCAGGTACACCATTACAGACTAAAGAATCATAGCCCTTTCAAATTCTGCTTTAAAAGCAATTCCAAACAAGCTATTCTAATCCGTAAATCACAATTTAAGAAAAGTTTGATTGACTAAATCTTCAACACAGATCAAGGAAGGAATGCTGGCTGGAATGAGGTTTAAGACACTTTTTTAAAAAAAATGACAAAAGGAGATCTATGAGCACCTTCACTTATTGTTTCTCATTGTTGTTAGTCGAAATATACAAATGTTAATTGCTAAAGTGCCAGGGTGAGTTGGAAAAATGATCTACTTGAAACCCAGTTGCTCTACAAAAACATGATCCCTTACAATATTTAGATGTCAAAAATGACCTGCACTGTCAGGGGCTCTAAGAACTGAACGTCCCTTGATCTATCTGCTGCTAAATCCCAACTGGAAATAACGATAGGAGAGTTGGTGCTATAAAGTCAACTCGCTCACAGGACACTAAAACACTGGCCCAGTCACATAAAAAAGGAGAATGGCTTGAAATCTGGCCCAGAGTGAGATTAAATTTCCCTTTGGAATAAATCCACCAATGGCACATTGTTCACTCAACACAACACACAAATGGCCTCTGATAGCTCATTTGGTTCAGAGTTGTAATCATTGTTAGCCAAATATCTGTTAGTTTATTCAGATCAGCTTCATTACATTATTCGGCTCTGCTCACAAATGCACCAACATCAGAATACATGGAATGTGTATCCAACAGTTGCTGACCTTGACCAAGAACAGAAACAAAAACTCTTCCAAAAAGGTTGGATTTAGCCTTCATCCCATTCACTGGAGCAGAAACAAGCAGTAACATACACACAGTACAGTGCAGAATTATACAGTGGATGTGAATGCAGAATTTCAGCTGGTCACACATTCACTTGCCGCAACAGGCTTTCTACCTGAACGGATCAAGATACAATGCAATAAAGCAGAACATTATCAAAATATCTTGAAGCATTATATAGCACAGTACAAAATGCATAAAATACAGGAATTGGTAGTCAGAAAATATTCCACACAATTTTGATGACTGTCAAGTGGCAATCCTTAGAATAGTGCTTTAATCATTGTGACAACACAAGTTAGAACTGTGGTCCAAATTTAACACTTTTGCCTCCAGGAACATCTATTTACACAGCATAACTAAAAAGGGCTTCCTAGTCTATTTTAGACACAGAGACCCTCAGTGTGCGTGCCCAGCACCAGCTAGTTAAAGAAAGAGCTCCAACTTGTTTTGGTTCCCCACCCCCACCCCCGAGGGCCTGCAGTGAGCAGTAGCCATTTCACCCCCCTCCAATCAGCATTAAGTGACATTAGGACAAGTTGCAAACTGAGTTAGTGCTGCATGTACTGCTCCATACAATGGACATTCAGGCAAAACTGAACTAAAACTGGGAAGTCTATAAGCCACTAAAGTACTGTTTGTACAAGATTGCCAAAGGCTACATGAAAATTTTTAAAAGTTTGCTCTTTCATTCCAGTTTAAAAGAGACCATATTCTATCATGTACATGACCATTCATTTGGTCAAAATAGGCAGCGCTTCCCTTTTTAAATGCACAAACACATCTATCGGTAATAAAACATTGTTCTAAATTAGTGTTACTAAGTTTGTTCTTGTAGAGATCCAAACCAAGGATTCATACATTCAGCTGCTGTCATCTATGATCAGATGATCTATGCAGATCAGAACCTTTACAATCAAACTGAGGCACAGTTACCAGGTAGAGTCTACATAAGGAAAGAAAAGACAGTCAAATCCCTCAAGTTTTTATTTGCCTTCACCCTCAGTCCCAAACCAGCTTGTCTATTTTGTGTCAAGTTTTGACATCTTTTACTGTATCAAGACGACATTGGACAAAACCTATGGATAGAGTTGGGAATGGAAAAAAAGTGTTATCTATGATTAATGAACTGGATTAAAAGAAAGTACAAAATGAGACCAGAAACTGGAGAGTGTGTTAACATGAAGTGCCCCCAGGTCCGGAATATTTCTACCGCACAACCCTAATCGGAATAGGGTCAAACCTAACCCCAGCCATAAGCACCAGCAGTCAATTCTGATCGATTCACATGGCTATACATCCACCCATTCACGTCAGAGTCCATTAATACATTAGAGAATCAAACAGCATAATTTCAATCCAAGTAACATAATGCAGTCCCTCAAGTGTTTGGGCTTCTCTTCGAAAGGTGCTAGTCCAATTGGAGTTTCCCACTGCTGGAAAAGCTCTGTGTAGTGTTGCTAAAACACTAATTGCAATGGCAGCTCCAACAAGTACTAAGAAACACCACCCAGTGTCAGCACATCAAAGCAAATGTCGCACACCCTCACAGGCTTGTTCAAATCAAACTTGATGATGGGAATTTCTTTCTGCGAACACTTGTGACAGAGTAGTCGTCCACAATGGCGGCTGTTGGACAGAGAGGAAATGCATCAACACAGATTGCAGGTCCTGGAAACAGTGATGTAATTTCTCTTAACATTGCATCTATATGTAGCTTTAATTAACATTGCTGACCTTTATTGGCACCAGCGTTCTTTGAGTTGCATTTAACATTAAAACAGCATTTATTGAACAGAATAATTCAATTGTACTTTAATAAAAGAGAAAAACTGCAGATACTTCAGATGGGATACAAAAAAGCAGAAACTGCTGGAGAAACTCAGGAGGTCTGGCAGCATCTGTGGAGAGAAAACAATATTGTGCTAGAATATGTATGAAATACAATGAAGGAAAGTGAAGGGTTATGCACTTTGGTGCAAGAGGCATAAACTATTTTTGAAATGGTAAAGGCTTTGGAAATCTGAAGCACAAAAGGGACTTAGGGGACATAGTTGAAGATTGAGGTTAACATACAGGCTCAGTTCGCAGCCAGGAAGGCAAATGGAATCCGAACATTCATTTCACAAGGGCTACAGTACAAGAGCAGGGATGTATTGCTGAGGCTGTATAAAGGCTCCAGGTCAGACTGCATTCAGAATATAGAGAGCAGTTTTGGAACCCTACATTTAAGTAACGATATGCTAGCCTGGATAGAGTCCAGAGGCAGAGGCAGTTTCTAAGAATGAATCTAGAAACAAAAGGCTTGTCATATGAAGAGCATGGAGGACAGTAGCTCTATACTTGAAGTTTAGAAGGATGGTTTTGGGGGCGGGGGCGGGGGTGTGCGAAATCTCATTGAAACTTACAGAATCGAGGCCTGAACAGATTGGACAGAGATGATGTTTCCACTATAGGAGATACCAGCACTCGGACACAGCTTCAGAATGAAGGTACAACCCTTTAGAACTGAGGGGAGGAATTTCTTCAGCCAGACAGTAGTGAATTTGTGGAACCCACTGCCACGGGGGGCTGTAGGGGCCAAGTTGTTGAGTGTATTTAAGACAGAGGTTCTTGATTAGTAAGGAATAAATATTATGGGGAGAAAGCAGGAGAATGGGGTAGAGAAACACAGCAGCTATGATCGAATGGTACAGCAGACTCAAATGGGCCAGATATCCTAATTCTGCACCTAGATCTTATGGTCTCGCCAGAGGGTGCTAGACTTGCCGAGTGTCTCCAGCAATTTGTTCTCATTTGTTCTTTTAAGCCTGTTAACGGATTAGGTAAACCGGATACTTAGTTTTGTAGAAAGTGACTACATTCAGAAAGCTGAAGTAAACAACAGAAGTGGAGAGCCCACTGCCTCAAAATGACTACAATTACTGAGATGGGAACTTTAAAGACAGGATTTTAATGAACATGTAGATAAGCGAAAGTAAGCTGTGGTGTTACTGTAACCTCAATAATCACATATTAGTGTTCAGCTAAGGTAGTGCACTCTAATGCTCAATGCATGCTGCTCTGTATCTTTACAATCAGGTACAGTATGACAAATCATTTAACAGTAACCTGGAAATCTGGCCTGAGCTTGTATGAAGAAACCACATTGGAGCCCGATTAGAGAGGAATAACTTACACAGAACCCTGCCAGTGAACCTCAACAGATTAGCATCAATTCCATTTTATGAAGTCAAAAATACAAAATCAGCAAAAGGATGATGTTCTCCAGATGCAGTTGTCTAACAATCTCATTTGCATAGCTCCTTTCTCAATCTTAGTCTTTCCCAAGGAATCTTACAGCCAACAAAGCACACCAATGTGTAGTCACTGTTGTAGTTTAGGAAACAGAAGCCAAATTGCACAGCAAGCTCCCACAAACAACAATGAGATATCTGACCAGACGATATGATTTATCGATACAAGGGAGGGATGATTATGGGCAATGTCACAGGGTGAAGACCTGGCTTTTTGGCCAAGTAATGCTACAGGGCTGTTTTTGCAAGTGCGAAAGCAAGAACTGGTGGGAGTTTAATTGGAGGGTCACCATGCCCCAGTCAAGGGGAGAGATTGAGAAGTTTGACTCAGGGGTGGGGGGGTTCATGACAACCTCAACCAGTACAGGAATTGAACTACAGTGTTGGCATCACTCTACATTGCAAAATGGCCTTTCAACCAACTAAGAAAATCAGCCTCCATTATTTGCATCATAATTTGTGTTTTGGTAAAGATGCATTAAGTTTAAACACTTGTTTCATTTTAGGATGCAAAACACATTGATCAAGGGCAAGGAAGGAAAGGCAACAAATGCTGGCCCAGTCAGCAACACCTGCATACAATGGAAATTTTTTTGAAAAAAGTCACGCAAGATAACTCACCAATGGTGTTTCCGCATGGTAACTCCAAACTTGGAAATGCACTCAAAGCAATTCGAGCCCTCACACCATGGAGGCTCCTTGGACAGCATGTCTGAAACAACAATGATTAAGGATTTTGGATGTAGTGCATAATTTTTATAGCTCCATCACTCCTCCCGAATATAAAATGCACTGAACTAATTGTTTATATCTCATCAGATTCTCACAATGCAGTGATGCATCGACAAGAAAATCTCCAGCCTCCTTTCAGAGTGCAAGGTAAATAGTGACACAGACAGACATAACAGCAACACTGGCGTAGCACAAAAACATTAAACTGAGGCTCGAGCCTTCAGGCAGAAGGCCCCAAAAACAACCCTCCACATTAGCGGATGTGCAGGTGAACATCTGTTTAATGTGGTCTGTTGTATCTCCTGTTCCCAACGTGGCCTCCATCCACATCAGGGAAACCAAGCGGAGGCTCGAACACCTACACTCGGTTCGTGACAAACGACGACACCTCCCGGTCGTGAACAACTTCAACTTCCCCTCCCACTCCCTGGATGAGTGTCCATCCTGGGCCTCCTCCAGCGTCACAACGATGCCACCCAGAAACTGGAGGAACAGCACCTCATATTCCGCCTTGGAACCCTACAACCCAATGGTCTCAATGTGGACTTTACTAGCTTCAAAATCTTCCCACCTCTGACCTCATCCCAAGACCAGCCCCCCTCATCCCTGCCTCCCTGACCTGTCTGTCTTCTCTCCCTCCCCTCTGACCAACCCTCACCCCCACCTTCTACATACACTCCACTTTATTGGCTTCATCCCCACCTCCTTGACCTGTCAGTCTTCTCTCCCACCTAGTGCTCCACTATCCACCTTCTATTACTGCCACCCCCTCTATTTATTTCAGAGCCACCTTCCCCTCCTCCATTTCTGAAGAAGGGTCCTGACCCAAAATGTCAGCTTTCCTGCTCCTCTGATGCTGCCTGACCTGCTGTGTTCCTCCAGCTCCACACTTCTTAGGACAGGAAGAAAACGGCTCCTGATTGAAAGGGGCCAGAGGGATACTCCAAAGTGTCAATGAAGGCCCAGCATTCCACTGTGCACATAAAGAGCTGATTTAACAAAGACTGGAGAATACACAGTTTACACAATATCAGGGCTTCCTTCACACATTGGTAAAAAGCTTTACCATACAAGCTCACAAACAGTTTGAGCAATAGTGATTAACTGGCTCCCTACCAGCAGGGTACAATCCAGGCTGAATGACTAATTTACATTGAAGCAGGACACTGTACTAGACAAGTACACCGTCTTTGGTTGTAGAGATATGTAGGAGTTGGATCTTTGTTGCAATGAGACATTACTTAACCCAGATAATTCTGGAAAACCCTTTCGGTCTATTAAGACTTTTGATTTTAAAAATATCTATCATTCTGATGTTGTTACATACCACATCAGCAGGTGGGACTTGAACCCAGGCCTCTTAGTCTAAAGACAGGGACACTACCAGTGCACGACATAAGCCTCTTCCATCAAGTCTTCACTGTTTGTGTTGAAAGTGAAACCAGAATAACTCAATCGACTCTCACTGAGCCACACAGTTTAAAGAGATTCCAGGTTTTAGAACTGGTTGATCTCAGCCAGAGAAGGATTAGGGCAACATCTCAGGAGATAGCAAGAACTGCAGATGCTGGAGTCAGAGTCAATACAATGTGGAGCTGGAGGAATACAGCAGATCAGGCAGCAGAACAGGAGATGTGACGTTTCTTCATCAGTTCTAGGCCCGAAACGTTAACTCTCCTGCTCCTTTGATGCTGCCTGACCTGCTGGGTTCCTCCAGCTCCAGACTGTATTGACTTAGGGCAACATCTACAACTGCTCTTGTGCGAAGGAAGATGAAGCAAAAAAAAGGGAGAAAGAGAATCATGTAGGGATTTCAATTTGTCACCGTAAGCATGTATGTAGAGAGGTGAATGGATCAAATTCAACTGTAAGCACCCCCACCCCCAGTCCACCAGCCAAACAGGTGGGCACATATTACTCCTCACCTTGCTGAATCATGCCCCTCAAATTATATGGAGCCAAGTGACTCTCTCTCACACACACACAAAGATGCCTACAATCCAGGCAAGAAAGTGCAGACAAACCGATTCTTGGGATGGCAGGACTGACATAAGGAGAGATTGAGTCGGTTAAGATTGTAGTCACTGGAGCAAAGAATGAGAGGTAGGGGAGTAGAAACCGCTAAAATTCTAACAGCACTGTACAGGTTGGATCAGGAAGGATGTTCCTGATATTAGGGGAGTCCAGAACCAGGGTTATAGCTAAAGGATAGAGGTAAACCTTTAAAGTCTGAGATGAGAAGATTTCTTCAACCAGAGTTGAAAGCCTGTGGAATTCACTGCCACACAGAAGTGGTTGAGACCAAAACATTTTCCAATTAGATGTAGCTCTTGTAGCTAAAGGGAAGGCATATGGGAAGAGGGCAGGATTAGGATATTGAGAGTGATAATCAGCCATGATCCTATTGAATGGTGTGGGCAGGCTTCAGAAGTCAAATAGCCTCCACCTCTCTTTGATGTTTCTATTCCCTTAGTGAACCAGGGCTAACTGCCAGGATGTGAAACTCTAAGTGATCAGTTGCACCATTTACAAAACAGCTACCTCCACACCTCCCCCCCCACCCACCAAAAGCAGCAAGAACACTGGGGATAAATTACATTTTAAAGCAAATTCAATTGAAACTTTATTTTACACATCCTAAACCAAAACAATGGTCAGCTGAGGTTCCTGCCCTCATTTTAAATTATATGTTTGTTGACAATGATTTCAGATGTTGATTGCAATATTGGCATTTGAACACTTAATGAACTACTTAAATCTCTATTTTAATACTAAACAAGGTAATGTCTATGAATGTATTGAACGTTAGAAGTGCAATTTATTAGTTTATTTTTAATTTTACTGTAAAATTTTTTTAATGTAAAGGGGATTAGTAAATTAATTGGGGTGATTTTAAACATTACCTAGGAGCCGGAAGAGTAGCTGCTTGGTGGCCACCTGGTAATTAAAGATGTTGGTCCCCTGATTGTTGTTAACTCCCAGGCGCGCTCCAGCTCGAACAATGGCTCGACACAAGTTGGCATTTCCCTTCATGTAAGCCAAGAGCAGGACTGCAAGGAAGACAGGTCACATGTTAGCCAGAAATACCAACACCACAATACGAGAATACTGAGGGGCAATTTCTATTACCAATGCAAACATCTAGCTTTAGCTTGCGTTTTAATGCAAGGTGGCACAAAGCATATCCTCCATAAGAGTGCAAAGGTCAATATTTGATTCTATTTCCACCATTTAATCAGATCAATACGTCACTCCACACCATCTAATGCTTAGATTGTTTTAAGAGTTCTCAGACACTTGTTTTAGGAAAGGGGACTGCTTCACAGGCAGCAGTCCATGCAAAAAATCAAGTATTAATGGAACAGGGTATCTGTTCAATTTTTAAAAATTTAATGGGGTATAGACATCACTGGTAACTAGTTATCATGCATCCCTAATTGACCCTTGAATGGAGTGGCATACTAGGCCATTTCAGTGGGCATCTAAAGAGAGTCAACGACATTACTGTGGATCCACATTCACAAATTGTTAACCAATGTCAGATTTCCTTTCCTAATTAGCGAATAAGACAGATTTCTTCCAAAAAAAATTCGAGGTTTTATAAATTGATTTTAAATTCCACCGGCTGTCATTGAGAGATTTGGAGACCCAAGTGTTAGCTTGTGTTTCTACATTACTGCTCGAGGACACTACCGTTAAACTACCACATCTCTCTGGCATTGCTGCTGAATGAAAAACAGCAATAAAACAGTCTAAGGAAATCCAAAATTTAAAAAAAAAAAATTAAAAATCTAAGACTAAACAGGCAATGTTTTATCAAATGGAGCAGTCACTCAACAGACTCGATGGCCTATTCCTGTTTTGATTTCATGCATTTATTTGTGCATCACACACTCAAAGAAACTGCATAAAACAAATGAGATATACCCACACCAGTTAATCATACTGGAACAATAAGATGCAGATGATGCTGTATTTGAGCTGGGGGAAGATGAAAATGAGACATGTGCAGGATATTTACACAACACTGCACTGGGGATTATGGTCACTGAAACTGGTGTGTGGGGCACTGAAGGCAAAAAAAAAAAAACCATTAAATGGAACTCACTCCATTCTGTTTCTCTGCAGATTCATGCAACCTCCAGTATACGTTCCAACATTTGACTAGTTAGAAAACAGCAGTTTGCTGCTCTGGTTAAAGGATTCTTCCAAATTCTATTCTTTTCCTTCATTGATTTCACCCTGCACATACGTGCCCGAACAGCTGATCTGTATGCAGATTATACACTTCCTGGGGTGCTGAACAGATTCAGAGACTTCCTATGCTGTCACCATCTGCAATAAATGGATTTGGGACATGGTTTCCACCTCCTGGATATCTCTGCCTCAAAACCCCAGTGTAATCACATTCCATGTTGAGGAACATGCATCAGAGACTAGAGACCAGTCATTACAATGCCTGATTCAATTTTCCTAATCCTAAACTGGTGAATCAGTTGTATTAAGTGGTATCTCTCTCTCTCAGCAATTACCACAGCCTTGAAAGAGAATGCAGGGAGCACTATTCTCTATGGATTAAAAAAGACTTACTTTTTCTGGGGAGCTGATTTTGCCAGTTGAATGCTTACCTGTGTTACCTTCGGAATCCGGCTTATCCAACGGGTAGTCGGGCATACATTCCAAGAAAAGCTCAAAGATAGTTGCTGCATTTTCCTTCCCATAATGTCCCAAGACATGCATAGGTGACTGTCCCCTATGACCAACAGGGCAAAAGAAGAAAAAAAAAAAAAAAATCAGAATATCACTATTTCAGTGTAGCCACAGAAACAAGCAGCCTTTATGTTATTGCCAGCAATAAGTGTTCTGAGGCTAATGATTCTGTGGAACATTTGTCTGCTGTTTATTTAGATCAACACCTTCATTAAAAAAATGGAAACTGGTTCATCACCAATACCAACAGTAATTCCAAAGTTCATCTTCATTTCAATCTCTCATTCCAAACCAGACAACGTACCATTACCATTGAAACATGTATTTTATATGGACACTCTGAAGGGGTTAGTTGGAACCTTTAGATATCAGCTTCCTTCAGTTTTCAATGGTCATACCTCAGATTGAAGACTTCAGCATCAACACTACATTCGGTTAGAAGGACACGCACCACATTCAGGCGTCCGTGCATAACTGCCAAGTGAAGAGCTGTCAAACAAAAGTAAAAAAAAAGTTAATGATTCATTTCAGCTAACAGAAGCAGATACACCAAGAATAAAAAGTAGCTCAGCCTATATTGCAGTTAGTGTAATAAAAAAAACCCAGAACCTCAATATGGTCTTGAGTATTCCAGGGATTGTTTTCTTTCTCCACCACCACCCAAAAACAAATGATTATTAAATCTAACCAGATTTAAAATCCTACTCAACAGGTGAAGTGTCAAATGAATGATTGAACACAACAGCAACAAAATGTTTGCCAGTAGCAGAGTCACACAACAGTTATCCAAGTCGCACTAGCTCCACTGTATCAAGTTCAGTAACTTCAAACCTATCTTCATTCACATTAATTTTTTAAGCAAATGATAAAGGGAGAGAACAACAAATCTGGAACTGCAGCAGAATCATTAACTCTCCCTCTGCAAACCCTGCCAGACCAGCCAAGCTTTTTTTGTATGTCAGATTTCCAGCATTCAGAACTTTGCTTTTGTGCCAAGCCATAACAGCACTGATCTATAGGGAAGGGAGCTTTTACTTTATCCTTCGAGTTACTACCCTATTTTTTGGTTTTACAATGACGCTCATTCTGTCAAGCGTCACATCTCACCCACAGCAACTAAAATGTGATAAACTTCAAAGTATGTTCACATTGCATCAGAAAGCAGCTGTGTTGCGAATGAGTGAATAGCAAGTCAAGGAGGATAGATAATGAAGCATAGTTACCTTTCGTTCAGACTCTGCATAAAGAGATTTTACTCAACATGTTCAGATGTATTAGAACATCTCTGAAGCAGGCGGGACTCGAACTCAGGAAGTAGGGATACGACCACTGTGCCACAAGGGCCCCAAAAGACACTGCATTTCCCCTCAAATGCAGAAAGGCAACACTTTGGTTTTGGGTGCACTGATAAATCAGCTCACTATCAACATCCTGACTAGATGTGACACCAACCTCAGACTCCCATCATACAGATCTAAATTTAGCAGCACTCCCTCTACCAGCACCGCTACTGCTTTTCTCTTACAGATCACTTAGGTACACAAATGCTCTTCATCTGCTCCATACACAGCACCATATCCAACCACTGACTGAGGCTAATTATTCTAGTTCCAAGGTCAGTTGCTAACCACTTAACATGGCCCTGGCCACATGACATCATTTATCTGCTCCACTTATTACAGATCCTTCACCGCTTTCGATACCCAATTAGGATACTTCACTTATACCCAGACTAAAGCCATGCAGTTCCACAAAAAGTACTCCCAATTGGGCAGAATCCTCCTAGTTAAGTGCACAAAGAAAGGAAAAATGCCCAATAACCAAAGCTGTTTCAATTCCCCACACAGGCTCAGCACAGCCTGGAATCTCATGTGCAACTATTGCTGTGCTGCACTCTCTTCACTGGTTCCTGTGCTCCATCTAAATGAAGGAAGAGGGTTAAACAGAAATGCTCCCAAATTGAAACACCTGAAAAAGTGAGCCAAACTGCAGGCAACAGGTAAGAAAATGTTACGAAACATGTGTTTTGAAGACAGAGCCATTACACAAAAGACATCTTCCCTCATTGGCCATTTCTGTCCTCATGAATCCTCAATTTCATTTGCTTAACTCGGAGCTATGCCTTTATCTGAACACATGCCAAGTTCTGGAACTGCATCTCATCACTTAATATTTTGTATGATGGCCATTTTAGGAACATTCTCTGGCAATATTGTCAAATTTAATCTTCAAGATGATGCCTCGTGACATTTTGCATTCAAGGTCGTATAAAACATTTTTTGCAGTAGAGTTGAGAAAGTGATTTTGAAAAGCAAGTTTAACAAGGAGGCCACAACTGTGTACTCATTTTGTGCAAAAGTCTCCTACCATTGTTTCCATTCTCATCAACAGCAGAAAATTCCACACCATTCTCCAGAAGCACCGAGCAGATAGTTGGCAAGTCTTGTTGAGCTGCCAGGTGGAGAGCATTCTGACGGTGTTTCGTTAGCTCATTCACCTTGGCCCCTGCAAGCAGCTGGAACACAGGAAAATACTTACTTGGATCAGATGGACACAAAACAATCAAAACCAAACATCACTTTAATTTGACAGCAGCAGGACCAAAAGAGTCGGCTTGGGGTTTGGGGGGGCAACATAAAGCAAATTATATACAACTCAATAGAAAACAAAAATAAAAGCCTTGCAAACGTGAAGTATATCCAATGGAATTGCCCAAATGCGCTTTATTTGGGAGTCTGGGACCACATGGTATAAATCACTAGGTTCAGTAGTGCAATATTTAAATGTTTTAAAAAAAAAAAAAAATCAGGAATGAGTTGCAGTGTAGAGGTACGCTAAGCTCATGTACATCAGAGGCTTACACACTCAGTTTGCAGATTTTAATCATTAAACAGACAGGGACAGTACAATGAGCAGGCAGGTGAAATGGAATAGGTAGAGACCACACAAGCAAAATGTTTCCAAAAGAATCATTAGCGAGAATGTGAGAAACCTCAATTATTCCTGGTCACCAAACAAATACCAGAATATAACTCAAGGTACAGAACAATAGCTTAAAAATAATTCTTCACTTTATAGCTTGCATTCCTGTGCAATACCTAGTAACAAATCACCATTTAAATTTGTACTATTTTTCTTAGATTCAATTCCACTGCATTTAATGATTGTGCACAGTTAAGCGTTACCCAAGATTCTATGAAGTTTATTTTAACTTCACTACTTTTCAATTCATTTCCTCAGTTTGCACTTTGTATGGTGCTACTTTTAATGATGATTTCAATATCTGCACCCCCAGATGTCTAATTGAGACTCATTCTACAAATATCACGTTGCCTCCTTGATTCCTAAGTGCACCATCTACTAGATTTTGACAGGTCGAGTCTAAAGTCCTGGAACAATAGGACTGCCCTCATGCCACTGGGTGCGAGACAAAGGTGAACTTGAGACATCATACCACGCCAAAAGCTGTTCCTCAGAAGGGATCTCACTTTTGAGGTCATTGTGTATTTAAAAGTGATCACTGCTTTTTCTTTCCCCTCAGGAATTCAATTCAATCTCTACTCTAACAGAGTTAAACAGGTGCAGGTCATCTTCAGTCTGTGATGTTTTCGTGTCAGCTTTGCTCCCTCAAATGGTCAAGTCTAAAGAAAGTCTAAGCCCCAAACCTTTCTTGAAAGTTGCTGCAAAGTTCATTTATCAAATATTAATGGTAGAATAGAGTTACAGCACACCAGGGGAAGGCAATAAGCACTTCAGGAAATCTGCGTACTAACACATTGTGCTTACCAAATTGCGGACTATTATCTCAGAGCCTGCTTGTACTGCCAGGTGCAGTGGTGTAAGCTTGGATGCATCTTGCACTCGTGAGTTCACGTTCGCCTGCACACTAATCAGGAAGAGCACACTCTCGATGTCAGAGTTCTGTACAGCGACATGAAGGAAGTTCCGTCCCTTGTTATCAACCTGTGGACAATGGATTCAGAAGTGAGAAAATTCTCATCATAAAGTACTCCACTGCATTTGTCACTCCCTTACACTAGTCGCTAGACAGCAGGTGTGATGTAAAGAGAGTTTTATATTTAATTTTTTAAAAACAATTTATTGTACTGGTTTTTGGGTTACTAACATGGGAGTTTTCTGCATGTCTGAAGTTAATCATTAACTACCAAATGTTTCTGCAGCGTGGTATTTTTAAACAAAGTGTTTTGATACCTAGCTTTGGGATCAACGGATTTTTGTGCATCACTACTGGACTTTTGTTCAACTTAAACTGTTTTGTGACCCAGCAAGCTAAATAACAGGGCCTCAAGGTTCAGTAGAGATTTATGGAACTTTTTCTCCAAGAAGCCGTCGGGGGAAAAGTTCAAAGTCTTAGTGTTTTTTTTAAAAATGGTATTACTTTAGGTTTTGGGCAGTCCTGTGAAGTCCTTGGATAAAGGCAGCTGTATAGACCGATGCTCAAGGAGAAGGCTACAGTAAAACTAGATTACCTTGGGAGTAAAGGAGTTAGTGTTAGCCCCAGATCTGAAGTATTATGATAAAACCCCGAAGTAGTAATTTAGAGTTGGGCTTGTTTAAGCTTAGGTGTTGTAATAGTACCAGGAAGAAGTTATTCTGCAGTTCTAATCTTATACATCAAGTGATTTACAACTTAAAAAAATTACCAGGGGAAGGTTACTGGGGTGCTTAATCTTTGGAATTTAAGTAGCTCATTTGATTTGTGATATTTTAATTTCTTATATTAATCAATTTTTTGTTAAAATAATATCTGCAACATTACATGCTTATGTTTCAGTGATGTTCTAATGAATTCATCTCAAAACAGGATTTATCAAGAGGTGGTTTCAGTCTGAGATTTACTTTAGTGTTTATGATTCCAACTGTTGTCATAAACACTACCAACAGTCGATCTTTGATCGGAACATTATAAAGAAAACAAAGCATAAAAACAGGCCATTCAATCCAACCAGGCTGTGCTCCATGCAATCTGCCTTTCTCCCTTGCTCATCTAATTATAAAAATCTTTTGCCTCCTTTTCCTGCATATATCTAGCTTCTTATGACGCATCTATTGTATTCACTTTTGCTACTGGTAGTGATTGAAGTGAAGTTAGACAATCTCACATCAAGCAGCGCTTCTGCTGAATTCCTCATTTGATATTTTGGTGACTACAATACACAGATTGCCTACGGATTTGCTCTTCCCTACATCAGGGAGCAATATTTAAAACATATACAAAACCTCTCATTGCATTAACATAGTCAGTATCCCAAATACTCATGTCAGCCAGGCTATGGTTTTTGAACTACAACACATTTAAGGGCAGCTTTCAGTACAGAACCTGAAGCCACTCAAGACAACTGCTAAGGGAATCCATCATTGTGGTCTGATTCAAACCTAGGTTATAAGGACAAAATACTGTGCAAAGATACAGCCACATCCACTGCCAATAATATATTTGCCAATGGTAGTGTATGGTCTAAAATAAGTAATTTTATTACTCCGTTAAACATAACTAGTTTTGATAGATAACAGCTTCAAACAGCATGCTGAATAATTTGATAACACTTAAGCTGACCTTTTTCAGTTTGGACCTAGTTACTCTAGTTCAAGTTTCCAACTCAGACCTCAATACTCAATAGCCCTGCAATCAGACCAAGCAATTTCTTTCAAATATCAAAATGAAGTGAAATAGCACAAAATATAGAAGTGATAGCATGGCAAATGTCACTCTTGCCTGTTCAGCTGCCCCTGGCTCCCGTTTGAGGATAGACTCCGCGGCCTTGTTGTTCTTGTAGGTCATAGCACAGGCAAACGGTGTGAGACCCTGCCTGTCCCGTATGTTTAACCGGATATCAGGATGGGAGATCAGAAGCTGAATGATCACACTGTGCTGGTTGCTAATGGCAACATGGATCGGAGTCCTGCCCTCGGCATCCTTGTAAAATTAAAAAGGGCACCTCGTTATCTGAACACAACTGATCTACAGCAGTATTACTGTAGGGTTAGAATTTACAACGCAATCTGTTCTCTACCAGCTTCATACAACCTACCAGGTTACATGTTAAGACATTCCATGATCAGAACATCTCCCCCAACTATAACTGCAATTCCTGTTGATACTTAGTTTATGGACAAGTAAAATGTTCAGGACCAGGTTAAAGTCATTTTATTTCTGAAACTGAGCATATTAGCATAGTTTCTGAAAAGAGACAATGTCTAATATTGGCAATTCTTTGGTCGCCACCTGCCAAGTTGTTCAAGAAGCCATGGCAGAGTTAGGACAATGACAATCAGCAATACAACATTAAAATCCATTGAGGAGAGGGACACAAACAGCTTGGGTGTTATTTTGATGAATGTTATACTGTCAAAAATTCAGAGCCCAGAAAATGCTGGAAAAGGCTCTGTTCTTCTCCACAGATTCTATCTGACCCAAGTTAAATGTTTCAGGCTGCTGACCCTTTTAACAGAACTGGAAATTGTAATGAAAGGCCATTGACCTGAAACGTGAACATAGACTCAGCAGGTCAGTGGAGAGTGTATCTAGCAGTAGATAGTATTTTGCTTTTGCTTCAGAACTCCATTTCATCTTCACCTGGTTGCCCAGGCACTCTCACCCACTAAGACTGCTGCAAAAGGGATCAGCAGCAGTCTCCTTAGCCCAGGTACCTAACGATAATCTCTCGAATAATCCTTCTGGTTTGTGTGTATTTCTGTTATGAAAGAGGTCATCTTTAACTCTATCACACTATTTTCACCCAACACTGTACAAAAAGATATTCCTAAAAAGGTGTGACTCAGGGCTTGGGGCATGGGAATTTCAACTGTCAACATAATGTGGGAGCTTGGTTCAGGTCATAGAATAGAATCCCTGCAGTGTGGAAACAGGCCCTTCGGCCCAACATGTCCACACTGACCCTTGGAGCATCCCAGCCAGACCCATTCCCTTATAACCCACCTAAGCTACACATCCCTGAACACTACAGGCAATTTAGCACAGCCAATCCACCTAGCCTGCACATCTTTGTACTGTGGGAGGAAGCCAGAGCACCCAGACACGGGGAGAATGTGCAAACTCCACATAGACAGGCACCCGAGGCTGGAATTGAACCCAGGTCCCTGGCGCTGTAAGGTAGCAGTCCTAACCACTGAGCCACCATGCCGCCCTAAATATGCTGTGTCATACTCAGAAACAAGTAAGCCAGACAATATTTTGTTACTTTCTCATTGCACTCTTCCCATGTTTCCCCCACCACATCCCCACCAACCAGTTTTCTCTGACTAGTACCTGCTATTTTTCCCTTAACCACAGGAAGAGGTTAAAACACATCAGAGGATTTATGCGTTGTTTAATAGTGGGTCACAGCAGCAATAATAGTCTAAGGACAGGGACAGCAAGTTTTTAAACAGTGTAGTATTATAGCCCAGCATATCAAGTAAATACACAGCCAGCCAAACCATGTTTGAATTGAATCTCTCTCATATACAAATCACTGACCTGAGTATTTACGTTAGCTCCAAACTCCAGAAGGCACTGCACTATTTCTTCAAGGCCCCAGCTTGCTGCCATGTGCAATGGTGTCTGTCCATCACGTGCCTCCTCATCACCTTCACCATTGGGACCTGGTCGTCTTGGACTGTTTCCATCACACCCGCTGGACATGAAAAAGGAGAGTGTCATTGTAGCTCTGCAGATGTATCCACTGACCTGTGTGTTATGTCTAAGCTTTCTAATTGATTTAGCTGTTTAAAAATGCTGAATCATTCCTCCTCATCCAGGAGGATCAAAATCTAGCCATTAACCAAATGAATGTTATTCACACCCTATTTAGAAATGTCGTGGAGGTTTTTCTATTGTAAAATTGGAGCCTGTACAACTTGCTAATTTTTAAACATGATTCCAGAAATAAACATTGTGCCATACTTAAACAGTTGTGTGTGTGTGTTTTCAGGAACTCTAGACTGTTCGCTCTTGGTCTTATAATCTTCAGAGGAGAAATTCATTCACTAAACAGTAGTTTAGGGTTAGACCATTGCTCTCATGCATTGGAAGAATATTCCCAGATCATGAGCATCGTTTGTCAGATATTCCCAAAAAACCAAACAACAGAAAGTAAAGGCTGCATCACTGGTCGTTCTGTCGTGACCAACTTCTAAACAATGAATTTGCAAAGAGTAATGGAGGAGAGTTGCTTTTCGGACTGGAGGCCTATGACCAGTAGTATTCCACAGGAAACAGTTCTGGGTCCTCTTTTGTTTGTCATTTACATAAAATATAGAAGGTATGGTTAGTAAGTTTGCTGATGACACCAACATCAATGGCACTGTAGACCGTGAAGATGGTTTTCTAAGATCACAGAGGGATCTGGATCAAATGGGTTAGTGGGCTGAAAAATGGCAGATGGAGTTCAATCTGGATAAATGCAAGGTATTGCATTTTGGTACAAACAAGGGTAGGGCTTATATAATTAATGGTAGGGCCTTGGGTAGTGCTGTAGAACAGCAGAACCTAGGGATACAGGTACATAATTCTTAGACGTTTGCATCACAAAAAGACAGGGTGGTCGAAAAAGGAGTTTTGCATGCTTGCCTTCATTGCTCAGTCCTTTGAGTAATGGAAAGTCATATTGCAGTTGTACAGGGCATTGGTGAGGCCTCTTCTGGAATATTATGTTCAGTTCTGGTCGTCCAGTTATAGGAAGGATATTATTAAACTGGAGAGAGTCCAGAAGAGATTTACCAAGATGTTGCTGGGTATGGAAGGTTTGATTTGTAAAGAAAGGCTGGAACTTTTTCCACTGGAGTGTAAGAGGTAGCCTGATAGAAGTTGATAAAATAACAAAGGGCATAAATAGAGTCTATGGTAGTTGTCTTTTCCCCGAGGATTTGGGGGGGGGGGGGGCCGCCGGGGTTTCAAAACTAGGGGACATATTTTTAAGAGAAGAAAGGAGAGATAGATTAAGAAAAGACAAAGCAAAGCAAATTGTGTTTTTTTTAAAACGAGAGGGTGGTTCATGTGTGGAATGAACTTCCTGAGGAAGTGGTGTTTGTGGGTACAATTACAACATTTAAAAAAAGATATTTTGTTAAATACGTGAATAGGAATGGTTGAGAGCGATATGGGCCAGGAGCAGACAGGTGGGACTAATTTAGTTTAGAATTATGTTTGGCGCAGACTGGTTGGACCAAAGCATCCATTTCCGCGCTCTATGAGTCTATAGCCATCTGCTGAACAGATTGATGCACAGTACCTTCCCTCCCCATGTTACAAGCTGTATGGTGCCTGCAAGAATCATGGAAGTCACTAATAATTGGACATCTTAGACTTTAATATTTGGAATGGATTAGTTGGAACAGTAAGTTTTGCTTCAAAAAGTTGTATTCTACAATGCAGGCTATGTTAGGAAGCAGTCTTGAGTATAGTGCAATTTTGTAAACAATAATTAAAAGATGGCAGTTATAACACCACAATCTATACCTGCGGATGAGGAAACAGCCAGAGTTTTCATTATTTTCATCAATAGCTCGATGCAACAGAGTCTGCAGACAACCCCCAGGTCCAGGACCCCAACATGTCGCGTCACAGCCATGTCTAACCTGAAATTAGACAGAGGTTCCAGTTTAAGGTGAAGCTTGCCACGTTGGACATAGTAACAGGAGTAGGCTAGTTAGTCCCTCAAGCTCCTTCACTATTAAATTAGATGATAACTGATCTGCAAGCCAACTTCATATACCCATCTTTGCCCTAGATCCTTTAATACATTTGACTGATAAATAAAAATACAAACGAGCACATTTTAAAATTAATTGTTCCAACATCAAAAAGAGGATTAAAACCAAAAACAGACCACCAGCACCAATCTAGGTACTAAAAACACCAGGAGTTGTTTGTGAACCTCAGGTCTGGCAGTTTCTACAGGAAGAAAGCACAGTTGACATTCACTGCAGTGACTCATCAGAAACATTAATTCTGCTTTCCTCCCACAGACCTATGGAGTTTTGCCAGCAATTTCAGTTTTTATTTCAGATCCACAGTCCTTCTGTTTTATTGAAAGTAGTATTCCCATTGACCCTACAACGTCTTTCTTACTAAAGATCTAGGAGCTTGCGTCACAATTGAGACAGCTAATGCCCAAGCTAGTTGCCAGACTCTCTCACTCATGGAATTATACCTTACAAACAAGGACCCAGATACCATGGTGGTGGCAGTACTGTGATCCGCTGTTGGTAGGGAGGTGCCCTCAGAGTCCTCAACCTTGGCACCTCATACCATGAAGTTTTATGACATCTAGTCAGACACGAGCAAGGAAACCTCCTGCTGATTACCACCTACTACACCCTCTTCAGCTGGCAGCATTCTGTACATTCTCCAAGATGCACTGCAATAACTCACTCAGGATGACCTCAACAATATTTCCCAAACCTGTGCTCTCCTCCACAGGAGGCGGCCAAGCAGACGCACTGGATCACGATTTGCTAGAATCCCCTCCAAACCCCACACCATTCCAACTTGGAGCTATACTGTTGGCCCTCTACCGTCACTAGGTGAGAATCCTCAAGCTCCCTTGTTAGCAGCACTGTGTACACCAATGTCACATGGAGTGCAGAAGTTTAAGGAGATGAGTGACTACTACTTTCTAAACAGAATTAAGGATGGACGACAAATCAGAATTCCTGTAATGTGGAAACCTACTTTAACAGTGTGCTTGCCCCCAAATAAAAACTTGTACAAGACAGCCAGGATGTGCAAACTCTAGTTTTCCACATTGCTCAGTTCCATTGATGCACTGGTCACTTCCAGGGTCAATTTCTCCAAATCCCCTCCTTTCAACTCAGAAATCCTGTCTGTTCTGTTCTAAATTCTGCTCACCAAATCAAGTCCTTCAGTGGTGTAACACACAACACTTACTCTAAGATAACAAGGTGTAAAGCTGGATGAAGACAGCAGGCCAAGCAGCATCAGAGGAGCAGGAAGGCTGACATTTCGGGCCTAGATCCTTCTTCAGAAATGGTTTGAAGGAGGGTCTAGGCCCGAAACGTCAGCCTTCCTGCTCCTCTGATGCTGCCTTCATCCAGCTCTACACCTTATCTCAGATTCTCCAGCATCTGGATTTTCTACTATCTCTCTGAAACACTTACTCTTCTGTCCCTTTACAAACCTCTGCAAAATTTACACTGCCTGTCCAGAACTTATTTACTTCATATCTTTCCTCCCCGAAACCCTTCCACCATGCTACAATCACATCCTTTAAATTTAAAGCTTCAGCATGTAGGCATTTAACCAATGGAAGATTGTTACCAAAAATATTCAGTAGAGGATTCAGAAGAATCTGGTCACCGAGAGAGAGTGTGATGAGAATGTAGAACATTCTGCCATGGGAGTGGCTGAAATAAAAAGTATAGCTACATTGACAGGGAAGCTAGATAACAGGATGAGGGAGAAGGAAGGGATTAGATAGTTACAAAAGGGGGAAAAAAAAAAGGGAGGAAGCATGAACAGAATAGTCCAGTTGGACCGAATAGCCTTTTCCACACCATATAGCCTAAGTACACTCTGCATGTTGGTCGTTTCGTCTTTGGAAAAACTTTTGCTTATTTAAGCTAATCTGCAATGGTCTTCTTTTCACTGGCTAGTTCAAATGCAGTATTATGGTGCAGCCTGATCCAAGCAGACAGGAGAATTTGGTCAATGTAGCGGAGATCAGTGAAAGCTACTCATTTGGAACTTTGTAAAATGCCACTTGGAAGCTTAGGTGCGATATGCAGAGATGTAACATCCCAATTACATAAAGTAATTGAGAAATTGGTCAGGTGGAAGTATTACTCCAAAATCAAAAAAGCATCCTCCACAGATGTGTAAAGTACACGTTTGTGGTGGAGGTTAAGCACAGACTAAACTCTGCAGAATCCCTATGCTTCCTTGTTTAGGAACAGCCATTTACAAGAAAAAATAAATACACTGCTATGAAGCTGGCAGCCTTTTTGACTTAGTCTTTTCTACTCTTCCAAAGGGTTAAAATCTTTCTGGCACAGATTAAAAAAAATGTAAATGCAATTTATAAATGATCTCAGGGAGCTCCAAGTGTTTGAGAGAGTCACAAATTACTGAAGTGTAGTTACTGTTATAATGGAAGAAATGAGACATAATTTGCATAAACTCCCACAAACCACAATAGGATAACAGTCAGGTAATCTGTTTCAGTAACAATTGATCGAGGAATAAATATTAGCTAGGATACAGTGATCCGTTTTTTTCCATTAATAGTGAAATCTTTTAAATCTGGACAGACCAGATGGAATCTCAAAGAGCAGCACATTCAGACTAAAGTTAGAGGCTTGTGCATTAATGGAACTTGAACCCACAGCCGTGTGGCAGAGAAATCTGCGTGCCATTACAGACATCAATAGTTACTACACACAACTGACTACCCTTCAAATCAAGTTTACAGACTGGTTTTAAAAAAACATCCTTGGGTAACAGTGACGACTGTACTGCCATTAGTGGAGCCCTCCATTTCTGTTCCAGAAGCAGGAAGAGCAGGAGCTCTAACCAAGAAGGACACTCGTGTTGTTAAGGTAAGGCTTTTCAATTTAGATTTCTTGTGTATAATGATTGATTAGAAGTTTAATTGGTTAATTGAATAAGACCGTAGCAGAGAAGTACTAGGAATTATTTAATACATAAATTGTAGAAGTTATTTAATTAAGTAGTTATGGCTGGACAGGTGATGTGCTGTAGCTGTATGATATGGGAGCTGGCTGATCCCATTGTGAATGGCAGCGACCACATCTGCAGCAAGTGTTGGTTGCTGGAAGAACTCTGGATCAGAATTAATGATCTAGAATCTGAGCCTCAAACTCTGTGGCACATCGGGAGGGGGAGAGTTACCTGGACACTTTGTTTCAGGAGGCAGTCACACCCGGTAGATTAAGTAATTCAAATTCAATAAGTGTTCAGGGACAACAGGGTATGACTGCAAGTGAGGCAGGTAGGGGGGGGTTCGGAGTTCAGGAGCCGCAGCCCTTGACCAACAGGTATGAGATTTTTTCTCCCTGTACGGATGAGGGAAAGGGCTGTGGACAGGATGAGCCAGCTGACCACAGCACCATGGTGCAGAAAGCCATTCAAGAGGGGGGAGCAAAAAGACAAGTAGTTGTTATAGGGGATTCTATAATTAGGGGGACAGATAGTATCCTATGCAGGCCAGATCAGGAGTCCCGCATGGTGTGTTGCCTGCCCGGTGCCAGGGTGCAGGACATCTCCGACCGGCTTGAAAAGATATTGGAGTGGGAAGGGGAGGATCCAGTTGTTGTGGTCCACGTTGGGACTAACGACACAGGCAAAGCTAGGGTAGAGGACCTGTTCAGGGATTATCAAGCACTAGGAAGGAAATTGAAGTACAGGTCCTCAAGGGTCATAATCTCTGGATTACTGCCCGAGCCACGTGCCAATTGGCATAGGGATAAGAAAGTTAGGAAAGTAAACACGTGGCTAAGGGATTGGTGTGGGAAAGAGGGATTCCATTTCATGGGGCATTGGTATCAGTTTTGGAACCGGGGGATCTGTACCATTGGGACTGTCACCACCTGAACCGATCTGGAACCAGTGTTCTCGCGAAAAGAATAAATAGGATAGTCAGTAGGACTTTAAACTTCTGAGTCGGGGGGGGGGGGGGGGGG
>JAHRHZ010000190.1:188162-244421 GCA_024137785.1 Ginglymostoma cirratum | reverse complement strand
GGAAAGGAAAGGAAAGCGACAGGGTGCATGGAGTTAAATGGAAAGATAAGCAGCAGGATAGCATGTGAGCAGGTAGGTTTAAGCTTGAGGCAGACTAGGAATGCAGCAAAAAGGAAGGATAACTTAGGACATCTTACGATTTCCAGTATCTCTAATAATGATAAGAAAGTTAGCATTAAGGCACTTTACCTAAATGCTCATAGTATTCGTAACAAAGTAGATGACTTAATGGCACAAATCATCTTGAAGATTATGATGTGGTAGGCATCAGGGGGTTGCAGGGGGTTCAGGACTGGTAGTTAAACATCCAAGGATTTACAACTTATCGAAAAAGACAGGGAGGTGGGCAGAGCGGGTGAGGTTGCCTTGTTAGTTAAGAATGAAATCAAAATCAATAGCACTGAATGACATAGGGTCAGATGATGTGGAGTCTGTGTGGGTGGAGTTGAAGAACCACAAGAGGCAAAAAAAAAACCAAATGGGAGTTATGTACAGACCTCCTAACAGTGGTCAGGACCAGGGGTGCAAGATGCACCCGGAAATAGATTGGGCATGTCAGAAAGGCAAGATCACGGTGATCATGGGGGACTTCAATATGGAGGTGGACTGGGTGAATAATATTGCCGGTGGATCCAAAGAAAGGGAATTCATGGAATGCCTACAGGATGGCTTTTGGGGACAGCTTGTGATGGAGCCCACAAGGGAGCAGGCTATTCTGGACTTAGTGCTATGTAATGAGCCAGACTTTATAAAAGACCTTAAAGTAAAGGAACACTTAGGAGGCAGCGATCATAATATGGTAGAGTTCAGTCTGCAGTTTGAAAGAGAGAAGGCAAAATCGGATGTAATGGTGTTACAGTTAAATGAAGGTAATTACAGGGGCATGAGAGAGGAACCGACGAAAAATCGACTGGAGGCAGAGCCTAGCGGGGAAGACAGTAGAGCAACAATGGCAGGAGTTTCTGGGTGTAATTGAGGACACAATACAGAGGTTCATCCCAAAGAAAAGAATGATTATCTGGGGGAGGATTAGACAGCCATGGCTGACAAAGGAAGTCAAGAAATGTATCAAAGAAAAAAAGAGACAGCCTATATAGTGGCCATGAGCACTGGAAATCAGAAGATTGGGAAAGGTACAAGAACAGAGGATAACAAAAGAGAGAAATAAGGAAGGAGGGGATCAAATACGAAGGTAGCCTAGCCAGTAATATTAGAAATGATAGTAAAAGTTTCTTTCAATACATAAGAAACAAACGAGAAGCAGAAGTAGACATTGGGCTGCTCCAAATTGATGCTGGAAGGCTAGTGATGGGAGATAAGGAAATAGCTGAAGAACTTAAGTATTTTGCGTCAGTCTTCACAGTGGAAGACATGAGTAATATCCCAACAATTAAAAAGAGTCAGGGGGCAGAGTTGAGTATGGTAGGCCTTACAAAAGAGAAAGTGCTAGAAAAGCTAAAAAAGGTCTAAAAATTGATAAATCTCCTGGCCCTGATGGGCTACTTCCTAGAGTTCTGAGGGAGGTGGCTGAGGAAATAGCAGAGGTGTTGGTTGTGATCTTTCAAGAGTCACTGGAGTGAGGGGAAGTCCCAGATGATTGGAAAATCGCTGTTGTAACCCCCTTGTTTAAGAAAGGATCAAGACAAAAGATGGAAAATTATAGGCCGATTAGCCTAACCTCAGTTGTTGGTAAAATTCTAGAATCTATCGTTAAGGATGAGATTTCTAAATTCTTGGAAGTGCAGGGTTGGATTAGAAAAAGTCAGCATGGATTTAGTAAGGGGAGGTCGTGTCTGACAAACCTGTTAGAATTCTTTGAAGACGTAACAAGTAGGTTAGACCAGGGAAACCCAGTGGACGTTATCTATCTAGACTCCCAAAAGGCCTTTGATAAAGGTGCCTCACGGGAGGCTGCTGAGTAAGGTGAGGGCCCATGGTGTTCGAGGTGAGTTACTGGCATGGATCGAGGATTGGCTGTCTGACAGAAGGCAGAAAGTTGGGATAAAAGGCTCTTTTTCGGAATGGCAATTCTTGACAAGTGGCTTCCCACAGGGTTCAGTGTTGGGGCCGCAGCTGTTCACTTTATATATTAATGAACTGGATGAAGGGACTGGGGGCATTCTGGCAAAGTTTGCTGACGATACGAAGTTGGGTGGACAGGCAGGTCGTACGGAGGTGGTGGGGAGGCTGCAGAATGATTTAGACAGTTTAGGAGAGTGGTCCAGGAAATGGCTGATGAAATTCAACGTGAGCAAATGCGAGACCTTGCACTTTGGAAAAAAGAATACAGGTATGGACTATTTTCTGAACGGTGAGAAAATTCATAAAGCCGAAGTACAAAGGGATCAGGGAGTGCTAGTACAGGATTCTCTAAAGGTTAACTTGCAGGTTGAGTCTGTGATTAAGAAAGCGAATGGAATGTTGTCATTTATCTCAAGAGGGTCAGAATATAAAAACAGTGATGTGCTTCTGAGACTTTATAAAGCTCTAGTTAGGCCCCATTTAGAATACTGTGTCCAATTTTGGGCCCCACACCTCAGGAAGGTGATACTGGCACTGGAGCGTGTCCAGCGGAGATTCACACGGATGATCCCTGGAATGGTAGGCCTAACATACGATGAACGGCTGAGGATCCTGGGATTGTATTCATTACAGTTTAGAAGGTTGAGGGGAGATCTAATAGAAGCTTACAAGATAATGCATGGCTTAGAAAGTGTGGACGCTGGGAAGTTGTTTCCGTTAGGTGGGGAGACTAGGACCCGTGGGCACAGCCTTAGAATTAGAGGGGGTCAATTTAGAACGGAAATGAGGAGACATTTCTTCAGCCAGAGAGTGGTGGGCCTGTGGAATCCATTGCCACGGAGCGCAGTGGAGGCCGGGACGTTGAACGTCTTCAAGGCAGAGATTGATAAATTCTTGATCTCGCAAGGAATCAAGGGCTATGGGGAGAGTGTGGGTAAGTGGAGTTGAAATGCCCATCAGCCATGATTAAATGGCAGAGTGGACTCGATGGGCCGAATGGCCTTACTTCCACTCCTATGTCTTATGGTATTCAAGATGAATTCATTTTCCATGGACCCACATTACTTGGCACCCATGTGACAATCCAAGTACAGCAAAATTATGCAGCACCCTTCCAATTGGTATGGTCCACCAAGAATCTCCAGTATATCCATCAAGTTTCACTATTCCTACATAAATGTAGTCAAAGTGCTTGCAAAAACAACTGACTAAAAAAGGTCAAAGTACATTCCCCTTCAGTGCTTACAATGAGGAAAGTCACAAGGTGGAGACCTCAACACCTTTGCAAGTTGCAGAATGTCAAGACGTGTTTTCATTCAATTCATATTGTTACCTAAACTTAGTTAACAACCGTTTTTGATTTTAAAATGGGCACCACCCAATCTAGACGTGTACCAGATAATTTTACTTTGCCATCCTATCTTGGTATAGAAATTATAACCTTAGATATGACAATGATTTAATTCTTCAAGTTAGGCTAGCTTTGCCAAGATGAGCGTGTTCTGGACTCAAGCAACCATTGTCACCTGATGGAATACAGCAAAGTATCATTTCTGCTTTTAAGACTTAGTGCAACTGAGAAGGAGAGAACATGGTACTTCAAAATTATGCAGAAAATTAGTGGGGCCAAATGTACCAATATGCTTGATCCACAATCCTACATGTACTTATAGTTTTGGAAGCACAGCATTTGATTAAAAATGATTGCCAGAGCCAATTCCAGCACACAAATAGGCTGTTTTCTTTTCTCAGGCAAGAAAACAAGAGAGAATGCGACTACATACATCCAAAATCTAATTCGCTTATTTCCAAAAAGGACTGAGGGCCACAGAACAGTACAGGCCCTTCTGCCCAATGTTGAGCCGAACTTTTACCCTAAACCTAACCTCCACCCCTACATCATCTTGGGAATTCTTGTTTTAAAAACACAGAGCCCAAGTCCAAAATGTTGGAGAGGTTATAAAGTTTCTTATTGAACTCTTCTGGGGTCAATTGCTATAACTTGCAATTTCAGAGTTAAAGGTTCATGAAATAACTGAACAGAGGCTGGTATCCCATCACTAGGGCACCCTTTATTTACTTGCGCACAGTACACAGGCTCTGACCAGCCAGCTCAGAGTCTGTCCCCTGAACAGAGGCAATTCTAAATATCATTATATTGGTCAGCCAGTATTTCTGATTTCCTGATTTGGGGTGGTTAACCTGGGCCAATCAAGGACCTCAGTTGATGAGGCCAACCTGATTCCAATCACTATAGTGCACTTTACCAAAGGTGAGCTACAGAGCATTTTACATTGCCCCCTTACCATTCCCCATCTCTGTTGGCACCAACATGACAGGTACTGTGCTGCAGGAACTGGCCATCCTCCAGTATCTCAAATGACATTAGAGTGTATTACCTAACCTTTGCTCAAATGGTTCTCATTATATGTAACACTTAATCCACATCCCAATTGTGGTTAGCAATGTACTTTGAACAATTGAGGCTTGCAAATCCTGCATATTCAATTTCAATTAATGATCTCTGCACTGATTTACATGTAATTCAACACATCAGGTTGTGGACTTGTAATCTCACTCAACATGCAATGCAAGCAAGAACAACAGGAGTAACTAAGTAAGACATTTAAAAGCAAAGCTTAATATTCACAAGATATCAGAAGTATACAAAATGGATCACGTCAGAAACCATCTGAAAAAAGCTGGCATAATGCTGGAGTTGGTATGGTGAATTTCTGGTTCAGAAGGGAACCTGCTCTAGTGTTAAAGAATTTATACTGTCAGAAACACTACCTGGAGAAAACAAATCTAGACCAGTGATCTAAATCTATAATTGGACCTCTGGTGTCCACGTGCACAAAGCTTTCCAAGGCCACCACCCCTCTTCCTACAGATAGGGAGAGAAGATGATGCAAAAGAAGACGCCCTGAATTATTAAGTGGTTCAATAGGTTTAAAAATAGATAAATTTCTTCTACTTGTGGTGGTGGAGGTGGTAGATGGGTACATCTCAAACTAGGGTCATAAGAAGTCACCAGCAAATCATAAACACTACGAAATACAAGACAAACCTAGTCATCGACATTAAAACGCAGGACTCGTTACTACATGGAATAGTGAATGGATGAATTTAACAGAAGGTCATAGTTAGAGGTGAAAAGGAGTAGAAGAACGTTGATGCGCGAGAGGAATAGAATAAGAGACAACTTGTGTGGAGCTTTAACATTGGTGTCGACTTGATAGCTTGAGCAGCCAGTTTCTGTACTGCAAACCTTATCAACTGAAATACTTTAAGCAAACAGAATACGTAGCGCAACACTTTGTAGGACTGAGAGAGCTTGAACTAAAGCTTGAGAGGTGGTTTCTGGCTTGTTGCATTTATTTAAATATCCAAAAAGGTGGGTTTTTTTTACTGCAGAAAAATTGCTTTTTTAATCTTTATTGCATGGAGCTGGAGTACTTGAAACTATGAAAAGGGTTCAGCCCAGTGTTGAGGGTACTCACCAAGGTGGAGGCAATGTCCTCAAGTCCACTCTCCAGGGCTAACCACAGTGGTGCATTGCCCTTCTCATCTGGTACAGACATATCTGCACCACGGGTACAAAGAGCATCAACCACAAGTGGCAGCTGGTTCTGGATGGCCAACTGAAGAGCTGTCTCACTATCACGGGTTCTGTCAAAGATTAAATAAAGAATGAAACATCAAGATTAAAAAACAATTGAGAAATTATTTATATTAGGGTACAAATGTTAGTAATGAAAGCAGAATTAGAATGAATAAGCCTTTAAACTGTGCAAAAGTCACATCTGAAAAGAATACAGATCATTCTATGCAATTTCCTCATGCACAATTTATGTACTATGCAGTATCTCACTTACCGAACATTTATATCAGCTTGGTGTTCAAGGAGGAAGAGGGCACTCTTGCTGTCTTGTCTCTGAATTGCCATGTGCAATAGAGTCTGACCGTCTGACATGCAGTCATTAATGGCAGCCCCCGAACTCAGCAGCTGAGCTGCGATTGTATGCATGCCTACAGGGAGAGTGCAATTAGTCCTGCGGTTAAACCTCCAGGCTTCATAGCACATTGCAGAGAAGTCACGGTGTTACTTAAAATACATCTTTTAATTTTTTTATCCCCCCCAGAAATCATTAGTCTTCCCAGGGGTCATTTAAATTGACCAATGTGGATTAAGCTGGACAATATTTCTCAAGAGATAAAAGGCAATGTATTTTGTTTGTAAAATGAATGCTGACTTGTCACTGACTCTCCAATAGCTCCAAATCAGATCATAACAGATTATAGGTATCTTCCTACCTCTTCATGTCAAGTTTACCCCAGATTACAAGAATACCCGCTTCACTGAAGCAGAAATTTTATAAAGAACTTCTAAAAGTCACAAGGACAAAGGGAATGGAATTTAACACAAAGATACGTTCATCATTACCTGTCCACAGAGCCAGCCCAAGGACTGTTTGATCTCTTGAATCTTTGAGACTGAAGTCAGGAATGATTTGTAGGTTGCTGGTCGCATGAAGCGCATTTGCTGAGTTGGTCAAAAAAAAAATACATAAAATTACTTTACCGCTCAGTTTGAGATCAAAACGTCACGTTCAATTATGGCTAGTTTGAAATGATTGGACTGAAACAAGAGCTCAAAGAACAGGAACTATTTAACTGCCAAGTCTTGAAGTAAGTAGAGATCTCTCCAACTTTGTAAGCATGTTACACTGATGTCTAACCTTTTCAAAAGGAGTGTCCCAAAACATTTACACAAATAGAGACAAATATGCAGACATGCTTCAGAAATTCAAATTTGAAATATTAAGAGTGTCGTATTTCTGTGGTAATGCTCCAAAGTACAATTGCAATATTTCACCAATCAACCACAGAAACAAAAAGGTCAACAATGACAGAGATAACAAGGTGTGGAGCTGGATGAACACAGCAGGTCAAGCAGCATCATAGGAGCAGGAAAGCTTGACGTTTCGGGCCTAAACCCTTCATCAGAAATGGGGGAGGGGAAGAGGGTTCTGAAATAAATAGGGAGAGGGGGGAGGCGGATAGAGGATGGACAGAGGAGAGGATAGGTGGAGAGGATAGGTGGAGAGGAGGCAGACAGGTTGAAGAGGCGGGGATGGAGCCAGTAAAGGTGAGTGTAGGTAGGGGGGGTAGGGAGGAGATAGGTCAGTCCAGGGAGGACGGACAGGTCAAGGGGGCGGGATGTTAGTAGATAGGAGATGGGGGCGTGGCTTGAGGTGAGAGGAAAAACAGGTTAGGGAGGTGGAGGTGGAGGTGGAGATGAGCTAGGCTGGTTTTGGGATGCGGTTGGGGGAGGGGAGATTTTAAAGCTTGTGAAATCCACATTGATACCATTGGGCTGCAGGGTTCCCAGGCTGAATATGATTTGCTGTTCCTGCAGCCTTCGGGTGGCATCACTGTGGCATTGCAGGAGGCCCAGGATAGACATGTCATCTGAGGAATGGGAGGGGGAGTTGAAGTGGTTCGCGACTTCGAGAACGCCCTCGACCGTGTCTCCCGCATTTCCCGGAAGACATCCCTCACGCCCCGTCCCTGCAACAATAACCAAAAAAGAATCCCCCTCGTCCTCATGTACCACCCCACCAACCTCCGGATCCAACGCATCATCCTCCGACACTTCCGCCATCTGCAATCAGACCCCACCACCAAAGACATTTTTCCCTCCCCACCCTTATCTGCCTACCGGAGGGACCACTCCCTCCGCGACTCCCTTGTCTGCTCCACACTCCCCTCCAGCCCCACCACACCCGCCACTTTTCCTTGTAACCGCAGGAAGTGCTACACCTGCCCCCACACCTCCTCCCTCACCCCAATCCCAGGCCCCAAGAAGACTTTCCACATCAGGCAGAGGTTCACCTGCACATCTGCCAATGTGGTATACTGCATCCGCTGTACCCGTTGTGGCTTCCTCTGCATCGGGGAAACCAAGCGGAGGCTTGGGGACCGCTTTGCAGAACACCTGCGCTCAGTTCGCAACAAACAACTGTGCCTCCCAGTCGCGAACCATTTCAACTCCCCCTCCCATTCCTCAGACAACATGTCCATCCTGGGCCTCCTGCAATGCCACAGTGATGCCACCCAAAGGCTGCAGGAACAGCAAATCATATTCAGCCTGGGAACCCTGCAGCCCAATGGCATCAATGTGGATTTCACAAGCTTCAAAATCTCCCCTCCCCCAACCGCATCCCAAAACCAGCCCAGCTCATCTCCACCTCCCTAACCTGTTTTCCCTCTCACCTCAAGCCCCACCCCCATCTCCTATCTACTAACATCATCCCGCCCCCTTGACCTGTCCGTCCTCCCTGGACTGACCTATCTCCTCCCTACCTACACTCACCTTTACTGGCTCCATCCCTGCCTCTTCGACTTGTCTGCCTCCTCTCCACCTATCCTCTCCTCTATCCGCCTCCCCCTCTCTCCCTATTTATTTCAGAACCCTCTTCCCCTCCCCCATTTCTGATGAAGGGTTTAGGCCCGAAACGTCAAGTTTTCCTGCTCCTATGATGCTGCTTGACCTGCTGTGTTCATCCAGCCCCATGCTTGTTATCTCGGATTCTCCAGCATCTGCAGTACCTTTTATCTCAGGTCAACAATGACAATTCAGTTATTTTAAAAATCAATCTGTTTGGGGTATGTTATTACACACCTCTGGAGCAGGTGGAACCTGAAAACAGATCTCCCGGCCCAGAGGGAGGGACACTACCACTGCACCATAAGAGCCTCTGTGGTAGGGCAAACTGATCTCATTTTGTAGCAAATGGAAGTTCAATACTGTATATTGAAGAGAATAAAACTTTTCAAGTTATCATTAGGCAAATCCAAAAAACACTCCTTTCTAAAGAGGACAGGAAAGGAAGGAGAAATAAAGAGAGAGAGTCTGGAGATTCAAACCTATGTTTGCTTCTCAATCTGGCCAAGCAATGCTCAATCATCTGTAGACAAGTTTCCAGTCCTTCTCACTAAGGAACTGAAGCTTTGGTATCAACTGAGAGGGAGGAGTAACCCTACCTTTCTGCTCCAGTATCACCGACACCACATCAGGATGATTGTGCGCTATTGCCATGTGAAGCGGTGTCTGCAGGGAGAAACCGTCCATTGAGTCTTGCGACACACCTGTACCAGAAAGCGGTCGCTTTGTCTGGATGTTGGGATTCGCTCCATGCTGCAGTAGTTCTACTGTGAGATTCGCCAGGCCACGACGACACGCTGTGTGGAGGGGAGTTTCACCCTAAACAAAGTACAAAGGGGAGGGAAAAGGGAAAAGAATGCTACAATCATAAATTATATTCCATGGTAAAATCTAGGGGAAAAGTATCAAGTTAGAATTTGTGCTATGCAGAATTATGCATTGTGGGATAGTCAGTATGTACAGCCTTTAACCTTAAGGCAATGGTACAGCTTAGCATTTAGTATAGAAAAAAATTCTTCACCTGCTAATAACTATTACAAAAATAGATTTGTCAGTTTAGTATTAATGGTCCTTGTCAATCTTATTCCAAAGAGAACAGAGAAATTAAAATGGAACGAAACAAGACATCTTGCATCCTTTGAAAGAGCTATCCAAGTTGTCCACTTTTCCACATTTTCCCCATTGACCTGCAACTCATTTCCTTATCAAGTGACTTTACGAAGGGTGGACACATCAACACCTGGAATTGATTGGATACAATTTCGTTCGTAAATCATTAAAATGTTGCTTTCAAGCAATGCATTCCAAATCAAGTGGCTACATTTAAAAAATTGTTTGGCCAACGCTCAAAACTATACTCCTGGCTACTGATGCTGCTACCTTTAAAGACAGTTTCTCCCAATCTGCTCTATCATTTTCAGCATCTTGAGATCTCCCTCTTAAATTTTCTTCGCTGTGAATACACCAATTCCAGCTTCTCTCATATCTTCACTTAACTGAAGTCTTTTATCACTGATCCTGCCCTCCTTCTAAGGTGTGGAGGAACAGACAATGCTACTAGGTATAGAAAAGGTTTATTCTGCAGATGATTCTAGCTCTGGAAAATTCATGCCAAATCAATTTTGCCAAAGTTGGCGATATGGGTTGGAACAAAAGAGTTCAATGGTCATACGAACAAGGAATAAGAGAATGCCACTCGGCTCTTCGAGCCTGCTCCACCATTCAATAAGATCATGGCTGATCTCATTTTAATCTCAACTCTACATTCCTGCATATCCTAATAATCTTTCATCTGCTTGAAAAGCAAAAACCTATCGATCTCTGCCACAAAAAGATTCTGCACCTGCTGCCTTGAGAAAGGGAATTGCAAAAAGTCTCCAAAAAAGGTTCTCTCATTAGCAACTTAAACATGCCTCAATTAAAACATACCACCAATCCGAGGCACTGCCAGAAGAGGAAATATCCTTTCGACATGCACCTGGTCAAATGCCCTCAGAGTCTTATGTTTCAATTAAGTCACTTCGAACTCTTCTAAACTCTAGGAGGATAGAGAACTAGCCTGTCTAGCTTTTCATAAGGCATTCTGCACTTTCCTAGTATTAATGTAGGAAAAAGATAGTCGCACTGGACAATATGGCTGTTCCCTCATTAGTGCAGGAGCGAGAACTTGGGGATCACCACAGTTCAGGTGAGGCGAGAGGTTGAAAAGGAAAGTCCTTCAATGGTAACCTCTGCCAGCGTGGGGAATTGAACCCATGCTTTGAGTCACTCTGCTTCCAATCCATTAACATCCTTCTGCAAGCGCGATTACTGTACTGTATAATGTTGAGACAAATATCTCTCATTTTTGGTTTGGGACTATAAGCTGTAGTTGAGAATCGAACTTTGCACTGAGTGGCAGTTTTTTTTTTTTTTTTTTAGGAAGGAGGAGGAGAGAGCAAACCAACTACATATGGTAACTGGCCTAGGAAGATATTGCAGGTAATTATTGCTGCATGACTGCAGATATTTTGGCACCAGGATAATGTTAAACTCAAGGATTGGCAGCTGGTTGGATGTTACACTAGTCAGTCAATAAATGGGGAGGCCAGAGCTGGCCAGCCAATCACAATGTAGAAAAAAGATTAAGCATAGACTGAAATGGTTTTGACTATTGAGGCAGAAAGCTGTGTGCTTGGAAACTGCTGGACTGCAAAGCTGTACTCGAGTTTTACATATAGTTAGAAAGGAGAATTATTGAATTTTGAATATTCATCATATCCTGTTTGGAAACTGTTTACATTTATCAGCAACGTGGAATTGCATCTTACTCAAATTCCTTTGTCCTTGGGAGTACAACACATTGCTCAAGGGTTCCAAAGAGATCTGGTACTTATCATCATTCAGCCTTATTGAACTGGCCAGTTACAACCCAAGCTCATTTTAATTTATCCCTTAATTGGGTCTGAGAGTGAGGGTTACGATCAAAGGGGATTAGGTTTAAATCATTAACATTAATTACCTTGCTGCTTAGCTTTGCTTTGCTCTATTATTCATAGAAATTAACCTGTTAAAGTTACTCTATTTAAGTTATAATGTGTCTGATATCTATTCAAAGTCTGATTAGAAAAAAACTGGGCAATTTTGAGAGTCATTAAATGCTTTGGATTTGCAAGACAGTGAAAGGAGTGTTAGAGAGGCTGATTTAGTTTGACCTGCTCTCCTTGTCATAACAGTCCTCCAGATGAGGTCTCACCAATACCCGTATAACTGAAGTATTATCCCTATACTCTTGCATTCAATTCCTATTCAGTTAAATAATGGCAAATTTTGAAGTAGTCAACTGGAACCAGGTGTAGAAAGACAAAAAATATTGTGAAAGTGTGATATTATTTGCCCCAAACATTTACTTCCTAAAGCATGTTACAAGCACCAAGTTGAAAGCCTGCGGCTGAGACCAGGCTTTCAGCCCCTCTCTTCCTGTTCAATGTTCACCACACGTCCAATCAAGATGATTTGTTATCCAATCATGAGAACTTTTTCAGTCAATTTCTCCTTTCACTCCAAAGTCAATTCAGACTAACATCACAAACCAAGTCTTTGGTGTTTTCTGTCTGACTGTTTTGTCAACATGCTTAGCAGAGAGAAGAATGCACTTGTTCTGGTGAATATATATCAAAGCTACTGAAGCAGTTTCATTCTATGCTTCTGCTACTCTACGTTAAATTCTGCTCTATGTAATCAATGGAGATAAAAATCAAAGCCAGTCCACACAAGGGAAGTTGCAAGCCAATAATGTGTTGTGATAAATGACAATGGTTTCGTTCATCACCCTGCTACCACCACCCACTTAAGACAATCCCTTAAAATATTAACTTCAAAAAACTCACCAAGTGATTAGTGTGGTTAACCTTAGCCCCATGAGCAACCAGGAAGAGTGCAGCAGCTTCATTGCCAGTCTCCGATGCTCTTTGCATTAGACAATTCCCTAGCAGAGTGAAGTGTAGTTCACTATATTAGAAACCTCAAACAGTACAGTAGATTGGAAAGATACCGCATTGATTACTACTTCACATTTAGATAACTAACATCTTAATTTATATTCAACCTCTAGTGTCACAAGTTTTAAGTAGTTAATGTCCTATAAGCAATTTACACAGAGTCAAGACTATTGTTCAGCTGAAGGTTAGAGACTGAGGATTAAAACAAAATCAGTCACCATTTTAAAGGCCACACTATACTACATCAAGATGAGGGAAATAAAAAATGATTAAAGATTTAACAGCATCTTAAGTTTGTTTAGTACATCCTCAATGACGTGACCCTTGATCTTTTACTTACAAAAATGTCTGATACTACCTCTCTAACACCTGAAGGAGGACTGAGGCTCCGAAAGCTTGTGTTTTCAAATAAACCTGGTGTCATATGATTTCTGACTTTGTCCACTCCAGTCCAACACTAGTACCTCCATGTCATGTTATTAACTGACTATCTACTACTTGCTAACAAGGCAAGTACTAAAAACTTTTCCATAATTGTGATAAGTTTGTTTAGAATTATCTGTCGCACACATGCAGTCTGGCACTTGTCACAGAATACAGCTCATGTTAAGAACCAGCATGTGGAGTCTTTTACCATGGGAAGGCTGTTATGCTGCAGCTACCCCAAGCTCTATCTGAGCAGAAACGCTTGTTCTTACCACCTGTGTTAGGCATGTCAGTGCAAGTTAATAATCAACTTATTAGGCAGTGTTATAAATGCCCCTTACAAGGCCATCAAGTCCTGTGGTCCTGGATCTTCTAGTTCAGAGGTAGGGGATGCTGCCACTGTGTCACAAAAACTCCCTTCACAAACTGGCCTCCAACACCATTGGCAATTACAACATGACTGTGGGGATTCTATGATTCTAGGAAGAGTTTCTTCTCGACTAGGGTGTCCCATGCATTGAAACGACAAGTTTATGTTAGCAACTCAGCAATTTCTCCAGTATAAATTCCTATAATTACAATGTAACACATGCAGATGCAATGCTCTTGGAAATAATTCCAAACAGGACTTCTGTACTACAAAGAGACAGCCTTGAGAAGTCTTTAAACATTAAAATGCCAATTTAAAAAAAACCAACAGATTTATTCTGGAAAGTTGTGAATAGCTCAGACAATAAAGAGTTGGTGTGTTCCCCAAAGTGGCCAAACTGTGAACTGGAGCATTTAGTGGGTTGCTTGAAAAGCAACTTTTGAAAACTACACCAGAACTGCTGCAGCTTGAACAAGAGGGTTCACAGAAATGTCTCATTGATGGTTTTATCTGGGTTTTGAGAATAGTTAAGACTCCTAACCAAATGTACCCTGCCTGAATAAAGAACAGCATGTTGTGGAATAATGGAACTACTCCAATGACAAACATGCTGAAGGGTAATGCTACAGTTGAGCAGGATGGTTCTTAAATTGTATTGACAATTTAAAAATCATCTTAGCACAATATTCTCCTCAATTTATATCTAATTTACAACTTTCATATGATTCAGAACTAAAATAATTGTTGCTGATAGTTTCTTCATTTTGGGGGTCATTTAGGAATTTAGCAACTTGCATTTCCAGAAGAAATCATAACATTTTCATTCATTAAGTTCGAGACACACATTTCAATTTTAGGGAAAAAACATAAAACCACAAGAAAAACATAATGGAGTTTCATAAAAGGGTGATACCCAACTCAAAACATTAACACTTTCTCTCCACAGAAGCTGCCTGACCAGCACTAAACTTGATTAACTGCACTCTTATTTATCCATGACTGTCATCAGCTAAGATCAAAATTGACCTCACAGGGCACAAACTAAACCAATTCTCTCAAAAGGATAGCAAGCCAAGGTGACACTTAACGTGACATTTTAGATCAGATGTTAAACTGTTTGTTCAGCTGGACATAGCATCCTCCATCATCTTACTGAAGCAGTTCTACAGTATCCCGGTTTCCAATAATCTGTCAATTTACACCAGTATAATAAATTAACCAAGTTACTAGTTTGTACTTTGCATATATCAGCTACCACATTTCTAACTTCTTCAAAGTACTTTGGGATATCCCAAAGACAAAAAGATATAGGAGCAGAATTAGGCCATTCAGCCCAAAATCTGCTCCACCATTCAATGAGCTCATGGTCAACTTGATAATCTTCAACTGCACTTTCTTGCCTTTATCCCTGAGACTTCAGATTTCTGAATCAGTAAGTGAATCAATTTCAACCTTGAACATACTTAACAACTAAATCTCTACAGCAAGTCCACATATTCACCATCCTCAAAAATCCTCATCACTTCAATGGGCAACACCTCATTCTGAAATTGTGTCCTGTCCCTAGACTTCCCCAAAAAGGGGAAACAACCTCTTCACATCTACCTTGTCAAGTACTCTAAGAATCCTGTCCTTTCAATAAGGTCGACTCATTCTTCAAAACAGTAATGTGTACAAGCCTAACCTACTCAACCTCTCCTCATAAGACATTCCCTTCATGCCCATACCCTAGGCAAACCTTCGCTGGACTGTCTCCAATGCTTGCATACCTGTCCTTTGATAATGCGATCAAAGTTCAGTGTTCCCAATGTGGTCAAACTAGTGCCTTGTATAGTTTTAGCAAGACCTCCGTATTGTTACAGTATTTGCTTTCCTAATTACCTGAACTTAGATGCTAGCCTTTTGTAATTCATGCATGAGAACTTCCAAATCCTTTTGAGCTGCAGTCTCCCATTTAAATAATATTCAGCTCCTCTATTCTTCCTGCCAAAGTTCACAACATCACATTTTTCCACATTCAATTCCATCTGCCCAAGCTTTTGCCCACTCCCTTAACCGGTGGTGTTTCCTTTTGGAGATGGTGACATCCTGACCACTTGTCATCTCACCTATTTTCACGTCATCCACAAACTTAGCAATAGCACATTTGCTTTCCTCATTCAATTGATTAACATACGTTGTAAATATTTGTGGTCCCACCACTGATCCCTCCGGCATTTACCAGTTACAGGTTGCCATCCTGAAAATTCCCCATGTATCCCAACTCTGGTCTCCTATTAGTTAGCCAATCCTCTGTCCATGCTAATATACTACATTCAATACTATGCACTCTTATTTCAGGGAGTGTTGTGTGCACTGCATTTTATCAAACACCTTTTGGAAACCAAATATACTACATCTTCTGGTTCTCTTCTCTATCCTGCTTGCTATTTCAAACAGCGCTAATAAATTTTTCCAAGCAGGATTTCCCTTCAAGGTGCCATACTGACTCTGCTTGACTAAGTTATGTATTTCTCAATGCTCGACCATTAAAATCCTTCAGAATAGATTAACATTTTCCAAATAACAGATGTTGAGCTGACTGACCTATATTTATGCTGTTTTAGTCTCTAAACCCTTTTGAACAGCAAATTGTATTTGCTTGTGTAACAATTCTCTGACTTGTCTAGAATCTAAGGACTCTCGGAAGATTACTAGTAGCCACTATCACTAGAGCTACTTCTTTCACAATCCTAGCATACAACCCATCAGTTCACCTAGTACATTTCTCCAGTGATAGTGTTTATTTCTTCCCCATCCCTTCAGGTTTGGATTAATTAGTATTTATGGAATGCTATAAAAAGTGGCCTCTACGGTCAAGACTGAAGCAAAAAGTGTTTATTCAATTTCTCTGCCATATCCTGGCTCTCCATTATTTCCTCAGCCTCAGGGTTACATTCACTTTGGCCTTGTTCTTTTTTGTATTTCTAAATAAGCTCTTACTATCCATCTTTATATTACTTGCTAGTTTTCCCTCAACTTATTCTCTTTTTGGGTCATTTTTGTGGGTTTTTAAATATTTTTCCTAGTTCTCTGGTTTACCATATTGTATTGGCTATCTTGGTTTGATTAGAAGCTAGATAATTGCGGCACATATTCTGACACTCCAATGCTTATGTGTATATGCATTGCTTCCCTGGATGAATGCAGCCACATTCAAAGGCTGGCTCCATCCTAAGGTAGAGTAATTTTCTTGGCTTTTCCCTGTTTAAATGTGGACCCCAACATCACCAGCTTACAGGAGCTGCAGTTTGCAAGGGCTACAGATTACATCAATGTCCCCTCTGGTTTTTCTCTGCAGTGCAAAACCAACTTGTTGCAGTGTACATTACATTCTGGATTACATCACAGTTTAAAAAAAGGGATGTATTAGTCTGTACACACCATTGTGTATTTGCTGGTTTCTCACCTTTTCCATCAGGAGCATCTGGATTACTACCCCGCTTAATAAGTTTTGCCGCAAAACTGTTCTCATCAAACGAGGTTCCATTCACAACTGGAACATCGTCAAATGGGTTCACCGACTGATCAGGGTCCACTGTTATATCCTGGAGTGCTAACCATAGTGCTGTACTTCCTTCATGGTCCTTCAGCTCCAGGTCACATCTACAAAAATACATTTGCCAAAGAAATTTAAAATAACATGCTGGATTGCACAACACAAATGAAACAATTTCACTTCAAGAATCAAAGCGCTCTCAGAAAAAGCAAATGATGAAATTTGTGACTCATACTTACTGTTTACATTGCAGCAGCTGTGTGAAAACATACTCGTTGCCTGCCAGTATAGAGGTGTGTAAAGGTGTCCTGTGCAAATGAGGAGGAGATCTCAGTAAAGGAGTTAACAACCAATACATAGCTTTCATAAGAACACTGCTGCACAAGTTAATGCACCTAATCCAGAAGTTATCGATTTTTCAACTAAAAAATGCCTCATGAGATTAAGCAGTTTGTTTGTGGCTTCTTTGGAATGTCAGTCGGATTTGAACAGGTTGTAGGATTAAATTCAGATCTTTATAATCCCAATTCAAAATAAGTGGATGACTCAACTAGATGGTATTGCTACTCATACTACGACCGCCAGAACAACTCAAATAGAATACAGTTCTCCAGAGGGGCATAGCAGGAAAGAGAGACAAATGTGAAAACATACAAGTGGAGAAATACTGGTAGGACACACTTAGTTCCAAATTTATCACAAACACAGGAGGCTAGATAGGAGAGAAGACAGTGACAATTGCTGCTCACCGTCCTTTGCTGTCCTGCATGTTCGAATTGGCCGATGCTTCCAATAGTGCTTGTGCAATACGTGCCATTCCTGCCATTGCTTCTACTGAATGCTTTTTCAGACTGTATGAGGCCACGAGGTGAAGAGGTGTCTCCTGCACTCCATATGTAGCTGCATTCACACGAGCACCATTTCGAATTAGGAAACTAGCTGAAAATTCATCACCTGCATTAAAACGAGTCCCAAAATATTAGTTTCAAACCTAAACATTACACAAGGCTATATGACAACTTATGAAAAACAGATAATATTCAATAGTTAGCAGAAATGTATACACTATAATGTACAATTAGATTGAAACAGCTCAACAAGCAGCTGCAGGAATACAGTAGTGCTCTATACCATCCAAACAGCAAGGGAAAACAAGTGTAAAGACAAAAATAAAAAAAGTGTGAACAGTATGTACAGAAACCTATATAATCAGCATCGCACATTAGAAACAGTTGGTGAAAACAATGTTGTATTTGGAACAAAGATCGATGTTTCATCTACACAGTGAAAGGACAACTTTAGGTTTGAAGTCAAATACACAAATTCATAGTTATCAGAAAGACATGGCTGCCAGTAGGTAATAGCTAGAACTAGTCTAAGCCCAACTTTCCATTTTACTAGGTAGAGTCATAGAAATCTTTTACTTTCACAGGAAACTAGTTTGCGAGACAAATCATTTGGCATAGTAAAGCCACTCCATTGCGTGAACACAACTCTACCAGTTGCAAACTATACGGTGAATGAAAAAGCCCTGGGGAAAATCAATGCAGAGAGATCTGGGTGTTCAGGTCCGTTGTACCCTGAAGGTGGCAACGCAGGTCGATACAGTGGTCAAGGCGGCATTCGGCATGCTTTCATTAATCAGACAGGGTATGAGTACAAGAGTTGGCAGGTCACGTTACAGTTGTCTCGGGCTTTGGTCTGACCACATTTGGGATACTGCGTACAGTTCTGATCACCACATTACCAAAAGGATGTGGATGCTTTGGAGAAGGTGCAGAGGAGGTTCACCAGGATGTTGCCTGGTATGGAGGGCACTAACTATGAAGAGAGGTTGAGTAGATTAGGATTAATACATTAGAAAGACGGAGGTTGAGGGGGTCCTCATTGAGGTGTACAAAATCATGAGGTATAGACAGGGTGGATAGCAAGAAACTTTCTTCCCCCCCACAGTGAGACACTCAGTTACTAGGGGTCACGATTTCAAGGTGAGAGGGGGAAAGTTTAATGGAGACTTGCGCGGAAAGTTCTTTACGCAGAGGGTGGTGGGTGCCTGGAACGCATTGCCAGCAGAGGTGATAGAGGCAGGCACGATAACATCATTTAAGATGTATCTAGACTGATACATGAATGGGTAGGGGGCAGAGGGATACAGATCCTTGGAAAATAAGCAACAGGTTTAGATAGATGGTCTGGATCAGCGCAGACTTGGAGGGCTGAAGGGCCTGTTCCCGTGCTGTAATTTTCTTTGTAAAACATTCACATTCCAATTTCCTCTCAGCACCTGACAGATACTGTTAATATTCACCTTCACTTCAACCCAAATAAATCAAAACTGTACAGTGCACCAAAAGAGCAAGATCATTCTGTTCTCAGTAAATGCAAGAGTCGGAGTGTGATTCATTTGTTTGGCTCAACTAATGTTTAATTTGACACTTGTGAGGAGGAGTATGGATCCTGACAAACATGGGAATTCTAAAATTGTGCCAAGTGGGAAACGAATTATCCCAATTGTGCCAAGGAAAAAGGATCAACACCACTACAAACCAGATTGAAATTTTAACCTTTTTTTGGGGAAGTTTGACATTCAAACTGATTTTTGTTCACAATACTGAAAGTGGTCCAAGCTAGCACTTAGTTGAAGAATGTTAATCTTTAGAACTGTAACACTTTAAACTACTACAATGTTAAAAGAAATGTGTGCTTTTCAAAAAGTGCCATTAGTCTATGCTAGTACTTCCATCACATCCAATATACCTTTCCATTCTTTGCTCCATGTAATTTTCTAGCTTTTCCATTTATGCAGTTCGTTTTAAATAATCCATTTGGCGGCAACTACAGCGTTTTTCCGCTGAACTCCCCCAATGGCCTGAAAGCACATCCTTAGTGCTCGCCAAATTTGAAGGTTCCATGCGTTCCTGCTACATTATTGAAAGAGCAGTTGGGCACAGACATGAATGGAGTCAGTGACCCAGGGAGCACTGATGGGAAATTGTGGAGTGCACTTTATAATATCGACCCCTTTCTGGAAGCCAAGTCCCTGTTATCAAAGAATGGCTGTCGTCATTTACAGGAGAAATGCAGCTTGCTCATGCTCAGTTTTTTGTTTTAAATACACTAATCCAACTTGGGGCAGTCGGTAGGCATTACAAATTTAGAAATTTCCAATATAACCATGCAACTTTTTTTTTCCCCAGGCAGGGGAGAACAAATGTTGAGCCTGAAAGCAGAAAGAAATTAGTGATGGAAAATAGTTGACCTGAAATAGCAACACTTCCACGCATGCTGCCTTAATCCCTGAATATTTGCAGCTGCTTGTCTGTCTTCTTTGTTAAAAAAAAAGAAATTAACACTATATTCCACAACATCAGATGGTTCAAGTCCAGAACAAAATGAAAGTCTCAACTTTTATTAACTGTACAGCATCCCCAAACTTCTCTCCCTTCCACAAGATGGCAATCTGCACTTGCCAAATGAGCAACCCTGGATACAGCACGTAAAAACAATTAGTGCTCTGAGATTTAAAATCAAGCTAATTCTTTGAAGTTATAGGCAAAACTTTTACTCAGATAATTAAAAGTCTACCAATAGGGGTAGCCTCAGGCTGATTCTTAAATCATAAGAAGTTTAATTTTGCACCAATGCCAAATGAGTAACCAAGACTCACGCAATTGTTCAAATGACAAAATAATAAACCAAACATTGGACAGATTGCATATCTGCTTTCACAGCTCAGCAAACTCACCAAGTAGCCAAATCTCAAACCGGTGGGCTACCCACCTCATTTTCAAACCACCAAATGCCAAGCCTTTGGCCCTCCATACACAATACTTCAGTTCTCCAAGCTTTTGGTTAGTTCAATCTCTTCTATTCTGTTCATTCAATCCTCATCCCTCTCCCATCACTACCACATTAGTTTTTAGTTCCAAGGCAAACGGATCCAAACATAGCAGAAGCAGCTTCGTCCAGTCATCATCCACTACCGAATATGGCTGGCCTGAATGACATGACAACAGGCCAACCCCACCTCTCTGCCAAACCAACCAGTTCTTCACTAAAGGTCTCCTTCATCCTCTCCAAGTGCAAGGAGCTCACAGGAATTGGAGGTTTGTCACCAGGATGAAGCCTGTCCATTCAGCCAGATGTCTAGCCTCAACTCTAAGTAAATCACATGCTTGGGTTTTTCATCTCTACCAGTAACGCTGTTCTTCCCAAAAAGACAAATATAATTTTTGGCTGAGAGCCTGCAGCATTGATCACACCACTGTTCTGATATTTACCTTATCTCTCCAGATAAGTGAGCCTCTCTTACCTCAGTTTAAAAACTAAAAGAACTGTTTTTGTTTCTTATTTACAGCATCCACAGAAGTTGCTGGAAAAGCTCAGCGGGTCTGGCAGCATCTGTGAAGAGAAAATAAAACAAACAAACAAACCAGAGTTAGCGTTTCGGGTCCAGCAACCCTTCCTCAGTTACAGATCCGTAACGTTAACTCTGATTTTTTTTCTCCCCCCTCTTCAAAAGATGCCGCCAGACTTGTTGAGGTTTTGCCAGCAACTTCTGTTTTTGTTCCCCTCTTTCTTGGTTATACTCATGGCAAGAACATCTCCAATGTGGTTTTTCTCTTCCTCCCCGTACACCCAGCCTTAACAGTAACTGAAAAGTACTATTTTGTTGCTCCTCTCCAATTAATATTAGCTTTTATGACATCAGCCAGCAAAGAGGGTGCAAGCAGCAGGCTTGAGGGGAAGAGATGGCCCACTCTTGCTCTTATGTTCCTACACACAACACTAACTACCTCAACTCCTGAATTGCTTGTGTACTACTTGTCCAATATCCAATATTAGATTAGCCACAATTTCTGTCTATTTTAAAAGTACTATATCAAAACAAAGTCGGGGCATTAAAGCTAAAATTATGATATAAATCAAATCTTCTAGTCAATGACCTCATTAGTAAAAGGCACAATATTAATATGTAGCAAAGATCATAATTTTTCATTCAAATTTTTGGGGAAGAGAAGTGTTGATCTAAGACTGGTGTTTTAAACTTGAGAAATTACGATGGTCTGAAAGACAGCTGCTAAAGTGGACAGGAACATTAGATGGTGGGATAGACCAGTAGAGATACTGGCAGACATTTAAGGACGTTTTTCAGAAAATTCAGAAGAGGTACATTGCATTGAAGATGAAAGACTCAAAAGAAAAGCATGCACCATCTATGGCCAAAAAACCTAAAAAGATACAAATATAAATTGGAGAGAAAAAGCCAATAATTCCATAAAAGATGAGTGGCACATCAGAAGATGTGATGACACATGGAACAGGAAAAAAGGTGAATAAGGTTGGAGAAATTAAAGAAATAAAGAAATCTAACTGGAAGCATTTAAAAAACCTTCTAAATGGTATTTTAAGGAAAGGAGAACAAAAGTAAAGTCAGCACCAGTTTTCTGGGTAACTAAGTGGAAAAGGAAGAAACAGCAGGTGAATTGAGCAGATATTTTGCATGGTCTTTATTTCAGAAAAGATTTTAAGAACTCCAGAAGTAATGTGGTTAAATTTAAAACCCAATTTCTGAAATTCTGGAAAGGTTTCATTTGATTGGAAAATAGTGAATGTGATTTCCCTATTCAAGAAAGAAGGGCAGAAAGCAGAAACTATAGCCTTAGGAAATCTCAATGCAACCAAGCATAGTCAACATGGTTGACAGGGAAATCATGTCGGATTAACTTTTTTGGGTTTTTATTTGCAGTAGCAGCAAGCACTGTGGATAAAGGGAACTCTGGTCTCCTTATCGCAGGATATATTCACATCAGGAGTTCAGACAAGGCTCATTTGACTGACACTTGGAATTTTGGGGAGAGGTGAGAAACTTGACTTGAGAAAAGTTTAGACAGGCCTTGATCCATTGGAGCTTAGAACAATAAAAGGATGATTTTATTGAGACAAAAAGATCCTGAAACAGGTTAACAGGGTGGATGCTGAAAGACTCTCATTGTGGGAGTGACTAGAACTAAGGGACAGTTTGGTGGTGGTGGTTTGGCGGGGGGGGGCAGGGCGCGGTGGTGGAGAAGGAAAAAAAACAGCATCTTCCATTTAAGATTAGATGTGCAACTATTTCTCAGAGGAGTAAGAATCTTTGAAACTCTGCCTCTGCAACTCTGTAGGGAAAGGTCACAAATACTTAAGACAAGGAGGGAGGTTGATAACTTCTTGACTAAGAAGTGAGTCAGAGGTTATTGGGTGTAGGTGTGAATATAGAGTTGAGGTCATGAACAGATTGACCATGATCTTACTGAATAAGTGAACAGACTCAAATGGTTGAACAGCCTACTCCTGCACCTCATTCGTTTTTTTTAAGATCTCTTAAAAAAAACTTAGCTACCCAGATCATGTTATCCCTACCTTCTCTCAACACATCCTGAAGCACAATTTTGCCACTCAGACTTTGACTTTGTACATACCTCAACTGGGATAATGCTCCTCGGCCAATATTTATCATTAACAAACAGCTTAAAGTCACAAATATTTTGTAGCTGAAGAGTCCTGCTGTGCACAAACTGGCTGCTGTATATCCTACAACGATCAAACTCCAATACAGCATTCTCTCCTCCTTTAAAGAAACTTTGTAAACTAACTTCTTTGACCAAACTTCTTGTTCTCCCTCTCAAGTTAATCTTTTTCTTTCATTCCATGTATGACAGGTAGAAGGAACATCATCCCTGCCCTTTCGCAAGGTGCCCCAAAGGCCCCAGTGTTACAAGCCATGGTGAAAGGACAGATGCTGACGGGTTCAGAATCTTTGAGGAAGATGACTTCTGTGCCCTTCAAACACAGGGATGAAACAGGAAACCACTTCATTTGTTCTTTGACCTCATCACGTAATTCATCAAACCTGAACGTGGGAAGTTTATATCGGCATAACTTGACTGGAAAGATTGTGGTTGTAAATCATGCCTCACTGTTGTATGAGAAAGAGAGACAGAACAGTGGTGGGAGAAAGACAGAAGGGCAGTGAGGGGAGAGAGAAAAAAAAAAGGAGAGAGAAAGAAGAGATGACTCAGTACGTAACACTATTTTCAAGTTGCAAAGCCTTTCTAGTGTTTCAGTTATAGCAACCCGACTTCCATTTCAGCTTACAGCCCCTCCAAAAAAAAAAGCAATCTCTTTCATCATGAAGAGCTAAAAAGAGGAAAGCACAGAACTGCGAGGCAGGAGGAACGAGTAGGCAACTTACCCTTTGGTAGATCACTACCGCACATATGGAAGTCACAAGTTCAAAAGAGCAGTGCGCACAGAACCAGCTTAAATGAATACAGCTTTAGGGGACTTGGTGGTGTAGTGGGAATATTACCAGACGAATAATCCAGCAGCACAAGATGATGCTCTAGGGACCTGGTTTCAAATCTCATCATGGTAGCTGACATTAGTTAACTGAATTCAAATTCTGGAATATAAAGCTAGTCACAGTGATGGCAATCCTGAGAACTGTCATAAAAATCCCATTTTCATTCATGTCCTTTCCAAAAAGGAATCTGCATTCTGTGCCTGGTCTGGCTTAAACCTGACTCCAAAATGCACAAAAGTGTAATTTACCTCTTAATTGCCCTCACTAAATTAAGAAAACCCACAAAATGCTGATCTTGACAATAAAAAAGGTGTCGTGGACAGCTTGGTGGTTCAGCAGTTAGCGCTGTTGCCTCACAGCACCCAGAACACCGTTTTGATTCCAGCCTCAAGCAAATGTGTGGAGATCACACAGACAAGGAGAATGTGCAGATTTCCTCTAGGTGTTCCAGTTTCCTCCCACAGTCCAAAGACGTGCAGGTTAGGGGGATTGGCTATGAGAAATACAGGGTTACAGGGATAGTGGGTTTGGGTGGGATGCTCAAATTGAACTATTGGCCTGTTTCTAAACTGTAGGGATTCTACGCATATATGTAAAGCCATCTCATGGAAATCTTTATCTTCTTAAAAAGAAAAAAAAAAGAGGCACCGACAGCACTCAAGCAGTTCAAAATCATCCAGGATAAAGCAGCACACTAGACTGGCACTCCCCACCAGGGCATACAGTGGCATTGTGTGCATAAAGATGCAACTGACAAAGGATTCTCTGACAGTACCTTTCAAACCACAATTCCTACATCTGTCCTGTCCTTTCTAAGTTGATGTTTGGGAAGAGATGGTCCCCAAAAAAAAAAAAAAAAAAAAATCTCACTATCCAGACATGGAACTACACGGTTCCTTCAATGCAGCATTCCCTCAGTACCACCTACCCTGAAAGGTTAGCATGGAATCAACAGGATGAGGGAGTCACTGACTAGGCAGCATTTATTGCCCATCCCTAAACTGCCTTCTGGGCAATTAGAGTCAACCACATTGCTGTGGGTCTGGAGTCACACAAAGGCCACAGCAAGTAAGGATGGTAGCTGCCTCCCCTAAAAAGGGGATTAGTGAATCAGAGGGGTTTTCCCCCTGGCAATTGTCAATAGTCAATAGATTCATGGCCATCATTTGATTCTTAATTCCAGATATTTTATTGAATTCCAATTCCACCGTCTGCCGTGGTGGGATTCGAACCCGCTCCCCAGAACATTATCTGGATCGCTGGATTAACAGTCCAGCGATAATGCCACTAAGGCCATCACCTCCCCTTAAAGTCTCAAATTATGCTCACTTGCGTAGAAGGCCATCAGCATCAAATAACCACAGCCAAGCAAGGAATTAGCCATCTGGAGGGAAGAGCAGGGGAAAAAAAAAGAACGTGCAGAGAATCTTTCACTGCAATCTGTAGAAGTAGAAGCTAGAATATCACAAATTTGTATGTTTACTTAATATCAAGCCTAACTCAAGTTAAAGGTTACAATGCAATTTCAACTGTAGGTTTTCACAATATCTTTCAAAAGATCCATTTCCAACATCACCCAAAGGCATTTTATCCTATCTCCCACAACCAGATTCAGGAGAAGGAGTAGGAGTTTACAGAATTCTCACTGAGCTATTCATACTCAAAGACAGAAAAACTTAGTAAAAATAAAAACAATGGGATCAAAGTTCAGAGAAACCTTTATGGTATAACTTTACTATTTCAGGCACATTCAGCTTTGAAATTAAAAGAATTCAATACCTTCATTGCTTTAAGACCCATGCACGTCCACACTCCATAAGTGAGCAAAGCACCAAGTTTGCGCAAGGATCTCAGGGCTTTTCATACCCAGTTTCCACATTCTACTAGTCTTGTAACTTAATTCTTTCACATTGCATTACCATAACAATCTCTGAATTCTACCTCCTCTTTAAATAGCTAGATAGATTAGTCATGGTAAATACAACATTATGGGAAAGGGTAGGGGGCTGGACCGAGTGGGATGCTCTTTGGAGGGTCAGTGCAGCCCTCAATGAGCCAAATAGCCTCTTTCCACACTGTAGGGGTTCTAGATTCGAGTAAGAAAACAATGAGGGACAACAGAAATCAGCTGTCCTTACGTGCAGCAAATATTTGTATCTGGGGTCTTAAAAAAAAAAAGACTCCTGTATGGGATCATAAGTACGATTGTGTGGATACCAAATATTTGGGGGCCCTTGTACAACCTTTGGCTCAGGGGCCCTTTCTTAGAGCACTGATCATTCACTGCTAATGGCGGTAATGATGAGCAGCCTTCTTGAACAATTGCAGTCCACATCAAGATGGTGAGTGGCTTGAGGGAGAACTTGCAAGGTGGTAGTGAATTTTGAATGTGGTAGGTTGCGTGTTAATTAAGCAGGCTGCTTTGCCTGAAAAGTACTAACTCTCCATACTTGTTCAAAACCAGATATATCTAACTTTACCTGGCTCTCAAAGTCATTCATCTGAAGTGTTAGCCATGCAACTTCCCCCACAGATGTCACTTAACCTGCTGAGTGTTCCCAATGTTTTCAGTTTGAGATTTCTAACCTTCCTGGACACTTGTTTCTTTACTTGCATCACAAATACATATTTGTCAATTTGCAAAGTCTGTATCAGAAAATTGTAATTTTTGACATTAAACTGAATCATTCAATGCTGACAAGCCACTGTTACATTTAGACTGTGCAGTGAACACAAGAAATGTACAATTTTGCAAGCTATTTGAGCTACCAATATATTGACTTTAACACCCTTGCCATCACTTTACCTCTTTGGATAGCTTTGTGAAGCAAACTCCAGCCATTCTTATTAACCATATCAACATCTGCCTTGTTATTAACCAATGTGGTTGCAATACTTTCCAGTTGTCGAGACAGTGCCAGATCCAAGGCCAGGTCTCCATTATCATCAAGTTCATTCAGTTTACCAGGCAACTGTAAAATGTAGCAATAAACAAACAGCAAGAGCAAAAGAAAAACATTAATGTCAGCAGCAGACAGGGAAAAAAAAAAGAGACCCTACATCATTATACCAAATCTAATGATCTAGAAAACTACAGCTGGTGATATTACCATACAAAAATAAATAATTATTTCACACAGTAAATCGCTTTGAGGGGTGGTGGTTTGTCTCAAGAAGGAAATTCTTGGAGAACAGTTTCAGTTACAAGAAAAAGAAGTTTTAAAAAGGGTACAGGATCCAATTATATCGATCAACATGTTCAAACTATAGCTTAGGGGTGACAAACTCAGATGATCAGGCTTAACAGGTAGCTCCAGTCTACCATCCATTGTTCCTGTCCAATTTGTCTTATTAGACTATTAAAAGTTGAGAATTTTAGGTAGGGCAGTTTCTTAAGAAACTTAATTCAGTACATCAAGATTATTGAAGGCAATTATTGTATACGTCTTCATATGTTGAACAAAGAGGTTCCAGAGGATACAACAAACCAATGAAGGTAAAAGAAAACCTGCTCCTGGTAGTGGATTCCTAAGTAAATTGCTTTCAAGTCAGTTTTTGTTTCATGCTTTCAATTTGTAGTGGATATTTAAATCTCAGCTTTCCTGCAGTTGCAGGTTTTTTGTAAAAATCTACAACACAAGTGCTCTACTTTCAAAGCCCAGGCCATGCTTGAGGAACGAGGCAAAAGGGTTCTCCAAAGTTACATATGTAAACATTTGAAGACATTTACATGGTGGGGAACCCTGAAGGAAAGTCTTCTGCACATTGCTTTAGTTAAAAGACAACAGGCCTACCTGGGAGTCCATCGCAATGAGGTAGAGAAATACAACATCTTCTCTTTCGACTTTGATGGCTTTATGCAAAGGGTATTCGGTCTTTGATTTAATCATTTTATACAGCAAAGGTGCAGTCATGCTACTGAAATCATCTTTCCGCAGATCATCCTGGATAAATAACAAAAGCACTAGTTTTTTTTGGTGAAGAGGAGTAGATAAATCATTCCAAAAGGGATCATTCTCGTTGTGTATCGGCTGATACTTCTCCACATACGTAAAAGCTACTTTCACAAACCTACATGTCTATAGTCCTCGTTGTATTAGACATTTCAACATTTTATAAAGGGGCAGTGGATGAAGAACTGGAAAAGTAGAAAGTCAACACCAAAGAGATAGGCTGTAACGGAGATGTTCAAGCATAATGAAATGGTTGGTGAGAAAGAATAAAATAACTAAGAAACAGTGAGTAGCACAATCTGAAAGGGTGGGGGAAATCAAAATGAATAAATTGGATGGACACTGAAGAGAAATTTTCTGAGCTACTTGGATAGATCATGGAGGGTGGGGAAGTAGGGGAATGGAATTGCTCTAAAAAGGAGGGCCAGCACAGACTTGATAGATCAGAGCGAGACACAATCATTCTGTGATTGTCTCTTATGGTTTCATTGCTGTTGGTGACATGTTTGATGAATGCCTGCAACAGAGAGCATGTTGACAGCTAAAGCTATGAGAAAATAACATACTTTAAAAATTCATTGACTAGACCGAGGCATCACGGTCAAGGTTCGAATTTAAAATTGGTCATCTCCAAGCGTCCTCAAAAAGATGGCAATGAGCCACCTTATTCAATAAAGTAGTTTGCACAGGCAATCATCCAGTGGTAACAAAGTGTGGAGCTGGAGGAACACAGCAGGCCAGGCAGCAGAGGAGCAGGAAAGTTGACATTTTGGGTGGGGACCCTGCTTCAGAAAATGGCAACTTTCCCGCTCCTCTGATGCTACCTGACCTGCTGTGTTCCTCCAGTTCCATGCTGTTATCTCAGACTCCAGTATTTGCAGTTCTTACTGTCTGAGTGAATCGTATCTAGAATCATATTTTCATCAGACTAAAAAAGGTGACAGGTTTCCTTCCCAAGGATGTTGGCAAACCAAGTAGGTACTTAGACAACAATTCAACCGTTTCACCGTCACCAGTACTAACTTTTATCATTGATGAACCATAATAAATAGAATTTAAATCCTTTTGCAGCCATGGCGGTATTTAAAATATAGGCGTTTGGTTGAAATCTCCAGGCCTCTTGATTGCTGATCAATTACCACAACCACACTGTTACTGTAGCCCCTATAGGTTACAGCTGTGCAATCCTAAATAAGGTGTTCCTCCAAAGTTCAATTCAAAACAAAAGGATTTAGTTGCATATAACACATTTACGCATCCTGTGATCACGAAAGTCATGACAAAAATGCATGTTCTTTTTCAAAAAAAATTATAAAATTCAAGACCTTCAAAAGAAACTTCCATAGTCATTTTGCAATGCTTGTTACCTTCATTGCTACTAAAGATGGAAACTGAAATTCCACCACTGAAAGAGACCGAAAACGTCAAAAAAAAAGTGGCGTGTAATCAACTTACATTTGGGCCTGCAAATTACGTTCAAACTACTTGCACCTTTGTTACGTGCAAGGTCATTTGATATTGCTACAGGAGAGTATAAAAAGTTTTTTGGAATAAAAAAGACAAGTAGCTGGCAGAACAAGCATGTTTTCCCCAGCTCAAACCTGAGGGACACATTTTACACGTGCCTAAGCAGTCAATCCTCATTTTTGAGGCTGATGGAGGGACAAATATTCACCAATATCTCGTTGAACTTAAAATAGTATCAAGTGCTCATTAACATTCAGGGGCCATCCATTCTATGTTGCATCAAAAGGGATCTTCAAGAGGTATTGAAGCTAAAACTATCAATCTCTGAGCTACTGTGCTCACTGATCTCAGAGCAAACTAAAAGCTTTTTGGGAAGATACGATCCAGTTACTGATCAATTTAACCAGCACAGACTGTGCACAATGACATATCCAACATCCAAATCATTTTTAATGTCTATCTTGGATTCTGTAGTTATTAATTCTGGGAGAATTAAAGTGAACTATCCTTCAACTCCAACTAGCAAAATGAAATCTCGGTTGAGCGTTTTACACTGAATTTGCATAATTTAAAACAAGCTTTACTTCAAAAGTAAAGTGTTGGATGAACCGGAGTCAGCAAAGCTAGTGATATCATTACTGAAGAAAGGCATGTTCACTCTAGGAACCAGCTATAACACTGAACACACTAGTTACTGTCCAGGGGTTCTTTGTCCCCCCCGCTAACCACATCAATTCACTTGCAGCACCACACCTTTCTCAAACAAATCATCTGTACCATAGGGTTTTCCCCAGTCAATTACATCAATTGTGGCACAGGGATTTCCCATATTGGCCACTACATACTACAGGATTGTGCAAACAAGGAACTTGTCCCTTTAATCTGCTGTGGAGTCAAACCCTGAGTGGAAATCATTTTGATGCCAGAAATAACATCATCTAATTCTTCAGTTTTATTTTTGAGGGGGGAGGGGGCAGGTTTCAAAATAAACACGCTTCCTTCAATGTTCCTCATGCAGATCCCTACAGCTCAAATCAAGGGAGACGGAGACAAAAACAAAACCAGTAAACAGCTTGCCTGCCAGCTCGTTAATTTGGAAAATGACAAACTGCATTTCTAAGTCACCTAGAAGATTTGTCATCAACATTTGTCAAATATCTCTGACCAATTTGAAAAACAATGCGCTGAAATATAGCTTAGGTTCTCGTAGTTTGCATCAATTCACATGCAAATCTGAAATTCTTAGAACATTGCTACAAAAGCGCTATATAAATGCAAAAAACTAACTCACCCAATGGCTGGCAATAATCTCAGAACAGTAGTTCAACAACGTAGTTGCATTTAGCTCCTCCGCAGTCTGATAGAACCGAATACAGTTCCTAACATTAACTAGTGACATTACTCCTTTTTCACACCTGTCAACAGAAGTACCGACATCAATACACATTGTACACATACAGAATACATTTTGAAAAATCTTGCATTATCACCAGGAAATAGGATGTTAGCATACTCAAATTACAATCCCTGGTTACAGGAATTGGGCATACACACACCTAAACAGGAGTACCTTGTCAAAGTGCCCTAGTCCCCTCAATAGCAACCTCTTAGCTCAGATCAAACAGTTGCTTTTTCTTTGCATTTGAGCAAAAGATGTCAGCAGAGTATATGTAAATCACGTTACACAAATTGTTTTCATCCTATATAGTTAAGGTTCCCAGAAAGGATAATTCTGTCGTTCAAAGACTAGATGAGAGTAGAGAATGAAGTGAATGCAATATACAGAGACTGAAGATATTTCTACCCAAAATGTACTGCATGTAGACTCATGAGTAAGGTCAGCACATGCAGGGTCAGGGGACAAGTAATAATACAATTAAGTCAACTAAGTTACAAAACTAAATTGTTGGGATTAAACAGTAACTACTCAGACTGGCAACAGGAAGGTTTTTACTCATTTTGAGGCATGAGCATCGCTGCCTGACCAGCATTTATTGCCCATCTCCAGTTTCCCTTGAGAAGGTGGTGAACAGCCTTTTTGAACCGCTGCAGAACACCTGGTGTAGGTAGATTCCCCAATGGCTTTAGGGAGGGAACTCCAGGATTTAGGCCCAGCAAATGAAGGAACAGTGATACATTTCCAAGTCAGGATAGTGAGTTGCTTGGACAGAACTTAAAGGTGGTCATGTTTCCATGTATCTGCTGCCCTTGTCCTTCTAGACTGAAGTAGTCATGGGTTTGGAAGGTGATGCCTAAGGAGCCTCAGTGAATTTCTGCAGTACACCTTGTAGAGAGTACACTGCTGTGAGGGCCAGTGGAAAGTGGACGTAGTTCCAATCAAGCAGGCTGCTGTGTCTTGGATCGTGTCATGCTGGACTGTTGTTCGAGCTGCACTCATCCAGGGAAGTGGGGAGTATTAGATCACACTCCTGACTTGTATTTTGCAGATGGTGGGGAGGCTGAAATCAGGAAGTGAGAGTTACTCGCTGTAGTATTCCTAGTCTCTGACCCGCTCTCATAGCCGCTGTGTTTATGTGTCGAGACCAGCTGAGTTTCCAGTCAATGAAAACTCCCAGGATGCTGATAGTGGGGATGCAGTGATGGTAACACCATAGTGCATTGGTTAGATTGCCTGGCATTTGTGTGACATGAATATTACTTGCCACTGGTCAGCCCAAGCCTGGATATTGTCCAGATCTTGATCCATTTGAACACAAGATCGTAGGAACTGCTGGAGAATCCGAGATACCAAGGTGTAGAGCTGGATGAACACAGCAGGCCAGAGGAGCAGGAAGACTGACGTTTCGGGCCTAGAAGTGTCAGCCTTCCTGCTTGGCCTGCTGCGTTCATCCAGCTCTACACCTTGGTATCCCATCTGAACATGGACTGCTTTGGTATCTGAAAAGGCGCAAGTGGTACTGAACATCTCCACTTCTGACTCACAATGGAGGGAAGGTCACTGGTGAAGCAGATGATGTTGATTGAACCAAGTTCACTATCCTGAGGAACAGATGTTCAGAGCTGAGATGACTCATCTCCAATCACAACCATCCTCCATGAGCCAGGTATGACTCCAACTAGTGAAGATTCTGCCCCTTAATACCCATTGATTCTAGTTTTGCAAGAGCTCGTTAATGCCACATCCAGTCAAGTGCGCTTGGATGTCAAGGGCTGTCACTCACAGGTCACCTCAACTGCAGCTCTTTTGGCCACGTTTCCACCAAGATTGCAATGGAGGTCAGGAGCTGAGTGGTCCTGGCAGAACCCAAACTGGGTGTCACTGAGCAGATGCTGTTTGAGAAGAACCTTTCATCACTTTACTGAGTTGGCTGGGTTGGTATTTATCCTTTTTTATTTTAGGGAAAGGAAATAGCTGGGCAATTTTCCACATTTCAGGTAATTGAAAGTGTTGTAACTGTACTAGAACAGCAAGTTCTGGAGCAGAGGCCTTCAGTACAGTTGCTGGAATGTCGTCACAGCCAACAGACTTTGCATTATGTACTGTCTCCAAACATTGCTTCGTTCCACGTGGAACGAATTGAATTGGTTGAAGACTGCTTTCAGAGGTGCCGAAGACCACTGGAGGTGGCTGAGATGGATCATCCACTTGGCATTTCTGGCTGAAGATCGCTGTGAATACTTCAGCCTCATCACAGAACCCCTACAGTGTGGGAACAGGCCCCTACAGCCCAACAAGTCCACACTGACCCACAGAGCATCCCACCCAGACCCATCCCCCGTCACCAATCTAATCTACACAACCCTGAACACCGTGGGCAATTTCACATGGCCAAACCACAGAACCTGCACATCTTTGGGCTATGGGAGGAAACCGGAGCACCCGGGAGGTAACTCATGCAGACACGGGAGAATGTGCAAACTCCACACAAACAGTCACCCGAGGGTTGAATCAGACCCGGGTTCCCTGGTGCTGTGAGGCAGTAGTGGTAACCACTGAGCCACCATGCCACCCTTATCTTTTGCACTGATGTGCCAGGCTCTTGCATCATTGAGGATGCGGATAATTGTGGAGCCTTCTCATCCAGCAAGGTGTTTAATTGTTCACTACTATTCACAACTGGATTTGGCAGCACTGCAGAGCTTAGATCTGGTCTGTTGGTTGTGAGATCACTTAGCTCTATCACTTGCTGCTTATGTTGTTTGGCATGCTCATCCTGTTTGGTAGCTTCACCAGGCTGGCACCTCACCTTCAGGTATGCCTGGTGCTTCTCCTGGCATTATTTCCTGCACTCTCCATTGAACCAGGATTGATCCAGAGATTTGATAGTAATGGTTGAGTGGGGACATGCCAGACCACAAGTTTGCAGATTGTACCGGGGTACAATTCTGCTGCTGATGGCCCAGTGCCTCATGGATGCCCAGTTTTGAGTTAATAGATCTGTTCAAAGTCTGTGCCACACAACATGGACAGTGATCCCCATGTGAAGGCAGGACTTCGTCTCCACAAGGACTGCGCAGTGGTCACACTGACACCATCATGGACAGATCCATCTGGATGGATCAGGAAGAGGTCAAGTGTGTATTCCCGAGATAAAAGGTACTGCAGATGCTGGAGAATCTGAGATAAGGCGGCGTGGGGCTGGATGAACACAGCAGGCCAAGCAGCATCATAGGAGCAGGAAAACTTGACGTTTCGGGCCTAGACCCTTCATCAGAAAATGAGTGTACTCCCTTCTGGTTAGTTCTCTCACCACCTGCTGCAGACTCAGTCTAGTAGCTATGTCCTTTAGGATCCAACCAACTTGATCTATAAGTACTGCTGCCAAGGCACACTTGGTGGTGGACAATGAAATTCTCCATGCAGAATACATTTTGTGCCCTTGCCACTCTCAGTATTTCCTTTCAGCATTGTTCAACATGGAGGAGTGCCAATTCAGTCAAGTGATGGCAGTACATGGTAGTCAGGAAGAGGTTTCCTTACCCAAGTTCAATCTGAAGCCATGAGACTTCATGGGATCCAGTGTCAATGTTAAGGGCTCCAAGGGCGACTCCCTCCTGATTGTATATCACTATACCTTCATCTCTGCTGGGTCTGTCCTACCAGCAGGACTGGACATATCAATGTACGGTGATAGCGGTACCTGGAACAGTCACAGAATTGTACCTTACCTGACAATGTCAGGCTGTGCCTCACTAGTCTATGAGAGAGCTCTCCCAATTTTGGCACTAGCCCCCAAGCGGTCAGCAAGGAGGACCCTGCAGGGTCAACACAGATGTTTCTGCCACTGTCTTTTCTGGTGCCTAGTCAATGCCAGGTGATTCGTCTGATGGCAAAGAAATGAAACTTTGCAGCAATTGGTACAACTCAATAGCCTGGTGGGCCATTTCAGAGGCCAACTGAGAATCAACCACACTGCTGTGGGTCTGGAGTCACAGGTAGGCCAGACCAGGTCAGAATGGTAGATTTCCTTTTCTTAATTCCAGCCTTTTTATTTAAATTGCATTCCAATTCCAGCATCTGCCATGGCAGGATTCAAACCCTGGTCCCCAGAATATTTGTCGAATTGCTAGATTATTAATCCAGCAACAATGTCACTAGCCATTGACTCCCCACTTTTTAAGGTAGTGGCATTCTAAAGGGATTAGTGATTGGGCCACTGTTGTTCACTATTTACACTAATGAATTTAACTTAGAAATTGCAGGAGTGTATCAAAAATTCCAGATACAAATCAGGGTGGAGACTCATGGCCACAAGACAAGACAAATTGTTATAGTCACTGATAACTCCAGGAATTCAAAAGAAACTCTTCAGACTGTTTCAATGTGGAAAGTGGTTGAGCTGAATAGCACAGTAACTGGAAAACATTGAGAAGGAATACTCGGATATGAAAACAGGGCAAGTTGAAGCAAGGCTGAACAACACTTGTGCAAGCCTGCTGAAGAAAATGGCTTGTTCCCATATAAAAACTAGTCACGTTACATAAAAATTAAAAGCAGAGGAGCACAATGTTTGTGATGCACTCCCCAACTTGTAATTTGATAAAATGCTTGCCTTTTGATCAAGGACAGAATCCATGACACCATAAGGTCATAGCACGTAAGAGATTTACAACTAGAACTTATTCACTTGATTCAAAACTTGAGCTTGTGAAATATCCAGCAAGGGTGCCACATTTGAGTTTTACAGCATGCCTTCCATGTTTATTAAATCTGGCAGAAGATGTCCTGCTGCCATATTGCAGTTGTGAAGCCATTTTACAGAGAGACAAGTTTAATCACAAAGCAGGCTCTAGGTCAGCAGAAATGAGGTATAACCACATTATGACTGACTCCATTGCAGTCAAAACTTATGCATTGTTGGTTTATGACCCATATGCCCAGGAAACAGCAAAAAGCATTGCTTAAAGTTCGCTTGGTTTCTCTTCATGAAATTGACATCAGAGGAAACAGAAACATTTTAGGGTGTGACCACACCATCACATTAAATATGATCTGATGAATTCAGTTCCTATATTGGGCTGTGATTTAAGTCTTTCAAATCAGGAAAGAAATAGTAATGTTTAAAACATGGCATAAACATGTATCTTAAAAAAACACACACAATCACAGATGAGGAAAAAATAAACATCAAAAGCAGCTGAAGCTAAAGATACTTCCCAGCTATTCATTACATACTCTAAGCAAAGTTAACCAAAGCAAAGCTAATAATTGTAATGTGAGCGAGACAAGAAGCTCAAAAGATTCTTCCTCACAGTAAAAATCAATAAGTGGACAGGACTTCCAAAACAAAAAAAAACAGCACTAAGAGTGAAAACTAATCATTTCGTAAACACAAGGAGAACCCAGAATAAGATAGCACAACCTCAAGATCAGAGCCAAACCATTTGGAGTGAAATCAGGAAGCCTTTCTTGCCTAGGAGGACAGATTTGTGGAAATCTGGAATTGTTCTTCTAATATAAGCTGGGTGCTAGAAAGTGAACTAAGGGGTAGAGGATTTCTGCGGGTCAAAGGTATCAGGGATTTCAATCAAGTGAAGGTAAATGTAAGTGTAAATGTAAATGTAATCACTGTAGAATCCAGGGAGCTGATTGTTGGAACAGGGCAAAAGGAGCAGGGTAGCCATCAATGAAGTACCACAACGGGGATTAGCTCTTCCCAGCTAGAAGAATGACAGGTCAAATGGCTTTTGTCATTTGTAATTAATATGTTACTGTAAAACATCAATGCTACATAATCACACAAATTTATGTGAAACAAACTCTCCCCCCACATATAGCTACTTTGAAAAAATTGTTTTGAACTTGAAGTTACAAGGAAACAATCTCCAAATAACAAATAGCAACTGAATTGAAAGTCTAACTGCAACTCACAGAAATACCAATTTCAATTGTGTAGTTCATTTATAACATTAGTCAAGCCAGACAACTTTTAAGATCTCCATACTCGCACAGAACAAGTGTAAAATATCCCACCTTTCTCGGAGGAGATATAGCTGAAATCTATTAGCTAATTTCATTAGTTCGGTGAGGAATACATCATCCTCCTTCAGTTCAAGTTCATCTGTGTAAATCCATCGGAGCATTGCCATAGTTACTTCTGGATCTGCATCTAGCAAGGTAAACAAAAGAAAATCATTTACAATAAGAAAATATAATAAGTATGAGGATGACAAGTTGCCATTCAATAAGATCATGACTGAACCTTTCCATTAATGATACCTTGCCTATTCTAAGCTCAAAAGCCTTTGCCCAAAAGTCAATCTCATACCTGAACATGCATCAAGTGAATAGCCACAGTCCACTGAGGTACAGAATTCCAAACCCCAACACTGCCAAAGGAATTTTTCATCTTAGTCCCAACTGCATGCCTTAGAAAGTAAAAGTCAGTCTAGGCAGAAGAAACAATTTCTCAGTATCTACTGCATTAAGTCAGTTTAAAAACGTCACTTCCAACACAGTCTCCAGTCATTTTCCAAATCCCACAGAACACATGCCCAAGTTATTCAGAGGTCAGCCCTCTTACTTGAGAAATCTATCTAGTAAACTTTTGTTGTACCTTCCTCTCAGGGAAGTATGTCCTACCTTTGGTAAAAAGAAAATGAGACCCAGCATTCCTGATGTAGACTCACTAAAGCCCTGTATTCGCGCAGCATAACTTCCTCACCCTTGTACTTCAAAAGCTTTTCAATAGCAGTGACGTATTAGCCCCCTTACAAACTGCTTGTTGAAATTGCAAGTTTACTTTCTCCAAATTGCATACAAGGACACTCAAACCCATTCAAATACTAATACTTGATAGCTGCAAACTATTCTGCTTTTCTATTCTTCCAAAGTGAATAATTCTCCACTTCCCAACAAATCCTGTTATGTCCTCAGCTTCTAGCCTTGCCCTAGTATGGATACCAGGTGAACTTTAGCTCCCTGTATTCTCTGTCCCCATTCCTGAACCGGAAGTTTATATTTTCTCCCCTCATGGGGATCATTCCAGAATGCCCTCAATTCTAAAAAGTCAAAACAAAAGCATTCAGCACCCGTGTAGTCACCTCTTTTTTTGGAACAAAAATGTCTTGGACCATTAGGTTCAAGCAAATCATCAGCTTTTAAACCCATTAAATTTTGCTTATATCTTTCCTCACAAAGAACGGGTATAGCTGAAAGAAGACATGGGAGTGATAATTCTTCAGGAGCAAAACCTATCCAAGATGATCTAGTCTTTCCATTTTGGGTAGTCAAGTCTGTAAACCGGAGGAGAAACCATATCTACTACAGCCTGGTACTTACTTGCGCTAGGGACACCATGCAAACAAAATAACACCACCATACACCATTGTCAGAACACAAACACACTCAGTTCTCAGGCCCAAGCTTCACTCAGATGATTGCTAACCTGTACAGGCAGGTCAGGTGACTAGGCTGAGACACCTGATGCTTAAGATTGCTACATTTAAAGAGCATGGTGGCAGTAGTCATCAAACATCCCCACCAATCTGTACTTCAGGTAGAGGGAAGGTCATTGATGAACCAGTTGATGATGATGGTTGGGCCTAGGACACGGAGGAACTCCTGCAGTGATGTCCTAGAACGCTGATGACCAACCTTCCTTTCATGTTAGGTATGACTTCAACCAGTGGAGTGTTTTTCCACTGAGACCAACTGACTCCAGTTTTGCTACAGTTCCGCAAAATCACACATGCTTATGGCACACCTCAGTACTATCCCTTTCAGATATAACAGCTACATTTTAGAAATTTTGTACATTAAGCTCCCCATGGATCAATTACCTGAGCAGACTGTGCTCAATATAAAACACTCCTTTAGGACAGTGTAATTTTTGTTTAACCAAGCAGCAGGACAGATTATTTTCTTCCCTCCATAAACACTTCAAAATCAGCACCACATTTGAGGAAAAATAAATGGGAGAGATATTGGATGGATATGGTACAGTGCCCAGCGAGCCAGAAATGGAGTTCAAACAGGCAGTTCACTCAGTTTAGACACAATCAATAAAAAGGCCCTATATTCTTTAGCGTTTAGAAGAATGAGAGGTGATTTAATTAAAAATACCAGAGATGGTTTGACAAGGGATATCCTAAGAAGTTTCTCCTCCAGGTTAAAGGGGTCATCTCAGGATAAGAGGTCAGCTGCTTGGGATGACAATGAGAAATCCCTTCACGCAAAAGCTTGAAACACTCAAATTCTTTTGTCTAAAGGGTTCCAGATGCTCAACACTCACGTGGGTTTGGATTAAATGTTTTTTGGGCAATAAGGGAATCCAGTGAAGTGGAGCTGATATGTGGGTTTAAAAAGTCATGGCCAAATTGACTGGTGGAGCAAGCTCAAGAGGCATAGAGGCTACTTCACATCCTGATCTTTAAGATTATAACATAAAATCAAGTACAGGTGGTTCTCCTACAACTCTCAACATTCTTATGTGACCTTGCGCTATAGAAAATCATGTTATAGGGAAATCACTACAACTGTACAATGGAAAGTTTACGTTATCCAAACAGTGTCAACTTAACATGTTATAGGAGAACTACCTGTATGTTGAAAGCAACTAGGATAATATTGCAGTGTGATTAAGGGAGTGAAAACTGCTTTCCGAGTCCATCTTGTACACCAACCTGACAGGTCAAGTTCATTGGTAGAAGCAAGATTTGCCAGGCTCCAGGTATCACTGCGAGCTGCCAACACAAACTTGTGAACATTGATGTACTTTTCCCCAACCTTCACTTTCAGGTCACTGCAAGATTTAAAAAAAACACAGTTTGTTATTATGCTGGCACCATTACTGAAACCTGCCAGAGCGATGATGAGCAATTGCAAAGATATCCCTTTTGACAACTGCCCAGACATTGGGAAATATCAAGAAGAGCAGTACCACAATTGAGGGGCTGGTTGGACTCCAAGCAGTTTAGGAAAACAAAGGCATGAAGCAAGTTGTTTCAAACAAAGGTGACATGGCAAGAAGGGACAAATGAGCCAAATTAAATGGGAAATAAGTTAATCCAATATTCAAATTGACCACTTCCATATCCAAAACAGACAACAGAAAAACACTAAACTGAACAGTTTTTCAGCCAAGTATAATAAAAACAGAAAACTGACCCTATTAGGGTGGTCTTGTACCCAATGTTCAAATGACAATTTATTAAAGATGCATACAGGTTAAAACAACTGACCGAGTCAGTTTCAAAGCAGAAATTAAACTTTGATTCACTGCAATAAAAATTATCCACAATTTAAAGACAAGGTTAAAATCCTTCTTTACTTTGTCCAGCCTGTCCCAACTAATCACAGCACCCAACCGCATCTCAAATTATTCCACTTCTGGGTTGGATAACAAATACACAAAAAATTAACTTAAAATATTGATCACCAACTACCCAGCCATCAGTCCTAAATTCCTAGCACAGGTTCATAATATACCCACTTGCCCTATTAACAAAGGATTCATTTGACAGGGATTAGCTTTCCAGACCGTTAGCAATCCCCGATGATATTGGAAGTACCTTCTTTCCAGACTACTGCATCCTTCCTGTTAACTCAGACTTAACACTGCACCTAGCCTTGCAGTTTGTATTGCACTACCTCTTCTATTTGACTATTCCTTAGGTTTCTCAATGACCAGAATTCGGCATTGAGTCTTCAATACTATTGAATCCTAGCAATGAACAAATTAAGCATGAACTGTAAGCTACCTAGCATTTTAATCCCTTTGTTGATTGGTCTGCATTGCAGTGGCTAATAAAATCCTTGGATCTTCCAGTCACTGGTGACTATACATTGTCTTTTTATTCACCCTTCCAATATACAGTACTTCATATGTACACATTTTACAGCATTACATTTTAATTTTTTCTAGCTTCCAAGGTGTTGCTGCCAATACTTTAGTCGTTCCCTGAAAACTCAGAAGCCAAATCACTTGTGAACCTTTCCAATTATAAAGTTTCACAATGATCATAAAGACTGTGCAGGATTTAGACTCTTCAGCTGTTTCAATATCTGTCATTATACATTAATAACAGGCTCATAAATCAGACTTCCTGGCCCTACACTGGCACAGAATTATTCTTCCTCATCCTCACTATAAAACGTCTCCTAGAAATCATCTCCTCCAGGGGCACTTAGCATTGAAATTGTCAAGATGCTCAGAATCAGCATTTTTTAAGATGTAGGCTTTAAAACAAAAAAAAAAGTAATTCTTCAGTGGAATGGTCCTCCAAGCTAAAACAAGCCATTGCTACTAAACCTAGCTATTGAGTGTCCTGGATATGCTCCAGTTACAGGACCGAACAAAGAAATGTTAATGTTCATACAGCACAACACCAAACTGCCCTCTCAGCAGTGAGGGATAGGCAATAAATGCTGCCTCTTCAGTGACACACTCATCCTGCAAATGATTAAAGAAAAATAAACACACCATGCCATTTCAAAGAGATATTCACTTAATCCTACTAAACTTCTCTTCCAAATACTTATTCAGCTCTTTGAGAAGAGAATATTGAATCTGCTAAGTCCTTTCAGTGCTTTCCCAATCAACTCACTGTTCTAAAACACACTTCTTCATCTCATCACTGGTTTTCTTTGCCAAACATCTTCACTATCTATAAATCTGGTTAGTGACTCTCAAGCTACTGTGAATAAACCTCTCTTCACATTACTTCAAAAGCAACATAGTGCAAATCTAAAACAGAAAATATTCAGCAGGCCATCCAGCATCTGTGGAGAAACAGTTAACTCCTCAGGTCAAGCACCTATCTTAGAATCCTTACATCAGATACCCAGAAGTTCTGACAACGAGTCAGTGTCCAGAAACTTTAACTTTCTCTCCCATTTCACAGATCCTGGCAGACCTGAACATTTCCAATATTTTCTTATCATAGCATTCTCTGCTGAAAAAGGAAAACAAACCCATTTTGCCAAATATTAATTGAAAGTCCACGTATACTTCAAATATAGTACCCTAATCAATTGTCTGTTATTTCAACGGACTCAACCAAGTTCAAACAGGATAGGTCTGTAATAATTTTTTTTTTAAAAAAAGCTCAGATTTATGTAGACTATATGAACCAGTAATTAACTTTGGTCCTGATCAACACCCTTTGTTAATTCTTGATAATTTCCTTTATAAGCCTAAATTAGCCCTGTACTCACTTGCACTGTTTGCTTTTATAAAAGGCTTTGGGTCGTTAGCTGTTAATTTACTTTAGATACTCTCTCCCCAGCCTTTTACTGTTCTTTTAGATCCTTTGTTTTATCCCCAAACATATCTTTACTTTCCCCCCAAAACAGAAAGCCAAATGGAGTAATGAGCCTAACAAACATTGATTTCTGCCACATGCTCCAGTTTCCTCCCACAGTTCAAAAGATGTGCCAGTTAGGTGGATTGGCTGTGCTAAAAATTGTCCAGGGATATGCAGGCTAGGTGGGTTAGCCATGGGAAATGTGAGGTTATGAGGATAGGATGGGGCGGCTGGGTCTGGGTCTGATGCTCTTTGGAGGGTCATTGCAGACTCAATGGACCAAATGGCCTCTTTCCATACTGTAGGAATTCTATGAATTATTACTGTGTACCTAATGCTGTGCAATTGATACCTTAAAAATCAAAAAAAAAAAATTCTGCTGTAAAGAGCTAAAGGTAAAATCAGAGTCCATGTTTTTACGATATGAAACAACCACATTTAAGGATCTATTGCCTGAAAAACACTTACTTTCCTAAGAGAGGAAAGTAAGTGATAAAAGAAAAAAAAACGCCAAGAGATGCAAGGATTTGTTTGCAAGTCAGAGCTGAAGTTCATTAAGTGGCACTGCTGGTCTGCAGCCAATTCTGAGGTAGACTTCTACTTCCGTTAGCTGAAGTGAATGGATGAAGTTGAAGTTGTTGACTTGCTCTTGTTCAAACGTTTCGGCACCATGCTGATATCATCAGTGGAACCTCCGATGAAGCGATGTTATTCTACTCCGCTTGGAATTTACACTGTCCGGTCCGTTATGGAGAGTGCTGTCATTTCCGGTTTTGATCTGTATGGGTTCATCAAAACCAGAAATGACAGCACTCACCATAACGGACCAGACAGTATAAGTTCCGAGCGGAGTAGAATAACATTGCTTCGTCAGAGGTTCCACTGATGTCGTCACCTAGCATGGTGACGAAACATCTGAACAAAAACAAGCCAGCTCGGCAAGCAAGTCAACAACCTCACCCACAACCAGAGCTACAGATCTTTGCCAAAACTTTAAACGGAAGTAGATTTCAGGAAAAATACAAAATCATTGTCCCACAATTTGACTAATTTATAAATCCAGAAAGAAAAACACTTTCCACAATGTCCTACAGGGATACTCCTTTGTGTAGGATACATTTGTGCCCATTTATTTGCTGTGAATGTATTTCTAATCAAGACTATGTAGAAAATCACACAGGAATCTTTGGTCATAAAATAAATCTTTTGAAAAAGCTAATATTCCTACTGCTGCCTGATGATTCCTAGCAGGGTTCAGTCAGGAGGGCAGAAAAGTCACTGAACATTCTTACTTCAACTTTATGAAAATGAGCGCAAAACAAATAAAAGCACTCTTCCTTCCGTTTTTCCCCATCTTTTAAAATGGGGATTCCTACAGTCCTCTTATAAAACACAAAATTGCAATCTATTAAGTGGAAATTAACCACAACGATTAAAAAGGTACAAAGTAAACATTCAGACAACTTTAGAATTTATGATTATAATTGAAGCATTTACAATCAAAAATATCTATCACTATACCTTCCAGAATTAACTACACAACTTGCTTATTTTGTGGGATTACAGGCCAACTCGCAAGTCTGAAAAAGGATGCATCTCATTAAGAGTGCTGTTTGCCGAGAGGAGAGGAAGTCCCATTCAGACCAGTTGGCACTGAAGCAGGTGAGCTGAAGAGGCAAAGGATTATAGCACCATTGGTCAACTTATGATTTTTACAAAAAAGGAAATCCAGTTGACAACTCAATTAGAGTCAATAGTACAGCAAACTTTGTTTTACTTGGCATCTTATGAGCCAGCACTCTCAACAAACTGGCAAAAGTTAAACATCTGGTATCTGAGGTGTATAACTATTATCCCGATCTCCAAGTAGTCAGCTGAAGGTGCAAGAACGAGAAGACTCTCTGCCAGTAAGTTTTAAGGCAAAGTTGGATTATTATTTCAGTGATTGATGCTGTGAATAAAGTATAAAAGAGATGCATATACCCCTTGCATTGTGTTTTTACATTGATTATGTGGACCTCTTGATCAACCGGTACATTCCTAGACCCACAGGTGCCGGTTAATAAAAAGTTTGTGGTTTGTATCAGTTTAACAGACCTGGTTATGTCCCAACATCCAATATCTTATCACAGGCTAAGTCAATACATTAATCTTCACCATACAAGATTTACCTGTATTGTTCTTGCTGATAAAGCTCAGACACAATAGACAGAAGTCGGCAAACAAAGGAGTCACTGGAATTTTCTACGGTAGATGTGGCTGCGAGCATGGTACATCTCTTCTCGGTTTCTGCCAGCTTCTGTTGCATTTTCACGTACTCCTGGCGGAGAAGTGCCAGGTGTTTCTGCAGTTTAGCAACCTCCTCTATCAAATGGCACAAGAACACAGTTAGAAGATGAAACAAACAAATATAAGTGACAAGTAACTAACAGGCCCTTGTGCTAGGAGAACTTAAAATGCCTTTGCTAAATAGCTTTAATGTGAATTTCACAAATTGTCAGTTCCATTATTTTAATTTTGTTAGTTTCGTTACTTTACGAAATTAACAATATCCAATTTGTTGCACTGCTTGCTACAGACCAGCTAGGTCAGTAAAGATGTTTTATCATCTTCGGCATAGAGGGAACAGAGTTTTCCAAATAAATCAGCAATTGTCCCCTAGTCTGTTAAGTTCAAACCATCAGTCCAATTCCATGTGCAAACTAAGAAATGAGTTAGCACAGGAATTCCAGCTACAAGCCCCTTCACCACCCCATCTCTCCTAAGAGCCCAGTGGGTAAGGAATTGCTACTGCTCACTGCATCATAAAGACTTCAATCACAATCACCATGGCCCCTCAAACCCAAAGAACACTCATTCGTGGTTCAAACGCTACCCAGTGAATCCCCTTATCCTGTTCGGGTATTTATTTTCTAAATCAGGTACCTGACACACATGGAAACCAATCGCAATGTATTGAGGTGTCCACACCAAGGTACGGACAAATTCACAAAAGTGGCTGCTTGGCTGTCGCAGAATCCTCACACCGTCCTCCTTGAAATACACTCCAGTTTACAAAATCATGATTGGGAGATGGGGGTGGGATGCAGATCAACAGAGCTGAGCATGCATTAATACAATATCCTAGTCAATCTTATTTTGCCTGAAATCATCCTGCTTCTACAATCCTTTCATAATATGGAGGGGACTGTTCAGTCTGCAGTCTAATCAGGACTGAAAATGGGACTCCTGCCCCTATTGCGTCTCTGACCACTAAGCTTTGAGAACAAAGCCCAAACCAGAAATCAGAGATGCAGCTCACCCCAGGTGTAACAACACCTATAGACACAAGGGACTGACTGGATTAGTGCCAATGATTCACCACAAACAGACAACACTGGAGAAACTCTCTTTCTCGCCGCACCCACCCACCATCAATGCCAAGTTTCTTCAACATTCTCCACATTTGTTGCAGATTGGCAACATCTACAGCATTGTGCTTTTATTTCAGTGATTTGCCATGCTTGCAGAGCAGCAGCGAGTACGAAGTTCAATCCCACATCCAATTCTAGTGCCACTGAATCAGCGAGAAAACAATCAATGGAACAACTTATCAGCATTCCCATTTGATGCCAAAACCAGCTTAGCAGCACTGTACATCTGCCCCAGCACCAACAAGATTAAACTCAACAGAACACAGACACTATATACACACAGCCAGAAATCCCACCAACATTCTGACTCCAAAATGCCCTGCTGGGACAGCAGGCACCATGAGCAATCACACATGATCCCAAAGGCAGATATTTGGCCAAGGTGGGCTTCACAACTAAACTGGGTTCCAGCCCCACCCTGATATTAAACACACTGTACAGTAGAGACTAATGTACAGCAGTCAGGACCCCCACCCCGAGCATGCTGTGCCGTTAGCAACAAACAGCTGAAGGCACTGAGTACAAAGTCTATAACCCCCCCAATAATACCCAAGGACAATACTTAACAAGCCAAGCCCCCAGGCAAGTTGCACAAGTGCAGGTGCAACACTGCCATCTGCCCAACGTGGACAATTGCCTTTTACATCCTGACCACAAAAAGCAAGATGAAACCAACCCAGCCAATTACTGGCCTATTACTTTACTCATGATCAAAGTGATGAAAGGGATCCTAATCAGTGTCACCAAGCAGAACCTGCTCAGAATAACTTGCCCACTGACACTCAAGTTAGGATCTGCCAAGATCACTCAGCACCTGACCCTCATCACAATCTTGGTCCAAACACGGAGAGAGGTGAATCCCAGAGGGGGAGGCAAGTGTGAAGGTCCTTGACCATCGAGATTGCATTTGACCAAGAGTTGCAACAAGGAGCTCTAGTAAAACTAGGGTCAATGGGAATCAGGGGGCAAACTCTCTGCTGGATTGAGTCATGCTCAGCACATAGGAAAATGGTTGTGGTTGTTAGGAGTCAGTCATTTCAGCTCCAGGTCATCTCAGCAGGAATTGTTCAGGGTAGTGCCCTCTGCCTAATCGTCTTCAGATGCCTTAATTATCTTTCTGCACTACAACATCAGAAGCAGGAATGGACATAGACACACTGTTCATGTTTATGGAGTCAGAAACACTGCTTAACATAGTTGTCCAGACCTTGCTATGTATTGACATTCAAGTTGGAGGCTAATAAGTGGAAAGCAATATTTACAATGAGTGCCAGGCAGCGACTATTGCCAAAAGTGAATCTAACCATTGCCCTTTGATGTTCATGGCATTCCCAACACAATCACCCATCATCATACCACCAATGACCAGGACAGAACTCTACTAGAGATATAAGTGTGGTACAAGGACAGGTCAGAGGCTGGAATTCTGCAGCAAATAACTCACTTCCAGAATTCCCAAAGCCTGTCCACCACGTACTAGGCACAGGTCTGGAGTGTAACAGATTTTGCATTCACACAGCTAAGTACAGCTCCAACAACACAATAAGTTTGACACAGAACAAAGAACCCCACTTAATCAGTGCCCACTATCACTTTAAAACATTTATTAGCCTCACACTGTGCATAGGGGCAGCAGCAAGCACTAAAAGTTTCAGTGCAGCAGCACAAAACCTTCCAAACCCACAACCAAAGTTAAGGCCTAGGATGATAAGGCAATCATTAACTAAAATAATGAATTTAGGCACATTTGTTTCACTCATAGGGAGTGGCTGAAGTGAAGGGTACAGATGCACTTAAAGGGAAGCTAGATATCAGAGGGAGTAAAGAAAGAAGGATATGCTGATAGTGAGATGAAAAAAGATGGGCAGAGACTTATGTAAAATGTACTGTCAGCGCAGACCAGTTGGTCAAAATGGTTGGTACGTTAAGTTCTATGTAATTAAATACACAATGATGGTTAAAATTCCAATCTCCATTGTCATTACAGCCACCTACTACTAGTGCAAGAGAAAGAATAACCACAGAGATGATAAATCAGTCAGGGCCTGTGTTTATTTCATATCCGTTCTTGGAAGAAATCACAACCAACAAGGCTAGTATTTTCTTTCAGCCCATCTTCAACTACCTTTGAGAAAGTGGGGAAACAGTCTTCGAGCCTAAAAACAAAACCTGCAGTTGCACCCACAGTGTTATTGGGAAAGAAGTTCCAAGATTCTGACAATAGTGACAGAATGTTGATTTTTTCCAAATTAGCTTGACAGGGTGCAAGTTCAAGGGTGTAACCTATTTTTTTTTAAGAAGTGTGATTTTTATTTGCTATTCCCTTGCAATATAAACAGCCTTCAACTTGGCTCCCCTCCCTTTTCAGCTTCATTAGAATATACCTAGCCTATAGCATCTCCTGAAAAGTAGGCCATATGTTCTGTCAGTTCTTGATCATTTTACCCTAGGTCAACCAATATCATCTACCAACATCACCAAGCCCACTGCCAATTTAAGTGTTTACTTCATATTATTCTTCACTCTTCTCCATTACCCTACAATCCAAAAGTCACACATGCCAAAGAGCTCCCTACAGACTCCTGGCTACCTCATTTCATGGCACCCATAACACATCCTTTCTGGTTGGGCTGAACCATTTCAGAGATCCCTCCCCAACCTTACTCTTTACCCCGGTCAATACTCAAGTAATTAAAAGTTCCCTTTTACCCACATCAGATTTACTCCTCTCACTAAGACGTGAAGAATGATCACAGTCTTGTGTTTCTCAGCTCTAACCAGATGGATACTTCAATATCTCAAGTAGGTCCTCTTTTTCTAAAGAGATAATCAATACTCCCACTCCATCTCCCTTTTCTCATTTATCTTTGCTGAACACTATCTCCTTGAAGCACCAAGGATCATTTTTAAGCCACAGTTCCACATTTACTACTTTATCAGACACCCACACGGCAATTTGTGCTTGTAGATCACTAACTTTATTCACCACAGAGCTTACTTTGTGTGTTGCTCAGCACTTCTTCAGCCTGCTCCTTTCTAATATAGAGCTACTCCCTTCTCTGGTACAATTCAACACTCCTATTTTATTCAGTTTATTCCTATTTTCTGTTGGTTGCCAGTCTCCTTCTAAATTTAGTTTCAATCCTACCTAACCACACTAGTAAGTCACTCTGCAAAGTGATTGGTCCCAGAACTATGGAGGTTAAAGCCATCTCTTTGGATGAATTGCCCCCATCACTCAAATGGTCTCAAGGGCTCACGAGGGTGAAGCCATCTCATCTCAAGCCAGGCATTAACCTTCTACATCTTTCTTTCTCCACTCTCAAGTATGTGGCACTGGGAGTAAATACAGAGATGTCCCCACAGTAGTAGAAAGGGGGAACAAAGAACCTATGGACAAGGGACAGGACAAGACAAGAAGACAGACACTGACCCCATGAAGGGGAGAACAGGGAGACACAATGGCAATGACCCCCCGACGGGGAGACCAGGGAGGGACGGGGGCCCGGCCCCAAAGGGTACTTAGGGGAAAACAGACAATGGCAATGACCCCATGGAGACGGTTGGGGAGGGGAGGAATAAACACACACAATGACCCCATGGAAGGGGAGGGGGGGAGAGGAACGGGTCTCCGGGTGTGCGGGGGGAGGTTTGGGAAAGGGTAGGGACTGGATGGGGGTGGGGTCACTCCCCACTTCAGCTCGGGATAAGCCTGAAGCCAGGCCTGGTCACCACAAGCGGTCCGGTGTATCCGGGCCTGGAGCGCAGGCTATGCCCCTCCGACCTCCGCCAGCCGGTACCATTCCCCCCTCACCCCGACGAAGTCACCGCACCGACAGCGCCTACCTTCCGCCATCTTGGCCTGAACCGCTCTCGCGATAACTGACCGTTCACTTCCTAACTGCTCCCCCCTGCAGAAATGGTCGCGCCCAAGGGTGGGGGCGGGGCCTCTCTTAAAGTGGGACTGTCCCTGATTTGGAGCGTCTGTCACCTTTAATCTTTGCAGCTCATCTGTCCACTCATAACCTCCTCACAGAGCCTGCTAGCAGGTTTGTTTACATTTAAAAAGTGCATCCATAAATTATGAGGATTGAGAGTTGTACAGCTGTAAGCAGTAGTTCTCAATAAAGGCAGAAAGTTTTAGAGAAACTCAGCACTATCTGTAGGGAGAGAAACAAAGTTAATGTTTCCAGACTAAGTTGACTCTTTTTCAGAATTTTTAGAATGCTGCTTTTTTCCATGTATTGCTGATGTGTATAGTTAAAGTGTTCAACGCCAGAAAAAGAATCACACCACTGAAGCTTACAAAATCCATCTCAACTGTTGATATTTGCCTGTCATATACTCTAAAAGTCATTTATTTGTCAAGTCTCATTTAGCAGAATTAGTGCTCCTTGTGGTTTGAATAACACAATCCATCTGACATGAGTTAATTTTACAGAAGTCTGAGCACTGAAATTTGTGTGAATCCGACTTACTTGGTGTGAGGGTGTAATTACATGGGAGGCAGTTCAGAGATGGTTCACTAGATTAATTCCAGAGATCAGGGGTTTGTCTTATGAAGAGAGAATAAGCAGTTTAAGCCTATACTATCTGGAGTTGAGAAGATTGAGAGGAGATCTAATTGAGATTTATTTAGATGCTAAAGAGGGTTTACAAGGTCAGAGAGTCATACAACAGGGAAACAGACCTCTCAGTCCAACAAGTCCATGCCAACCATGTTCCAAAACTAAACCAGTCCCACCTGCCTGCATTTGACCCATATCCCTCCAAACCTTTTCTATTCATGTACTTCTCCAAATGTCTTTTAAATGCTGTGACTGTACCAAACTCCACCACTTTCTCTGGCAGTTCATTCCACAAACAAACCACTCTCTGTGTGTAAAACAAAACCTTGTTTTGAATTGCCCCACCCCAGGGGAAAGATCCTTGCTATTCACCTAATCTATGCCCCTCATTACTTTATAAATTTCTATAAGGTCATCCATCGACCTCCTGGCTAATATTACACCCTTGTTTAATCAGAAAGGGAGGAAGAAGACAGAAAAGAACAGGCCATTTAGCCTGACCTTGGTCATTAATAAGATTTTAGAATGTATCATTAAAGATGGGATTGCGGACAATAAAATCCAAATCTATATCTGCTGGAAGAATTTACAAGTTGATTCTTAACCTGCTTAGCCTCATTATGGACACATCCTTGGCATCAAGATGTGGAGTGTGACTCAAACCTGATTCAGAGGTAGGGGATGGTACCTCTTGACCACAAGGCTCTCTCGATAATCATATCCAAAAAAAATTTTGGGATTGCGGGCTTGATGACATCTTGATTCACAATATCCACAGCTTCTCATGTGGCAAAATCGTTTTGCTCTCCCTGTGGAATTAATAGTGGTTTGTGGTCATTCATATAAATGATTTGAATGTGAACATAGGGGATATGATTAGTACATTTGCAGAGGAGACTAAAATTGGAGGTGTAGTGGACAATGAAGAAGGTTATCTCAGAGTACAACAGGACCTTGATCAGATGGTCCAATGAGCAGAAAAGTGGTAGATGGAGTTTAATTTAGATAAATACAAGGTGTTGCATTTGGTAAGGCAAACTAGGGCAGGACTCATGTCAATGGTAAGGCCCTGGGGAGTGTTGCCAAACAAAGACACCTAGGGATGCAAGTGCATAGTTCCTTGAAAGTGGTGTCAGAGGTAGACAGGGTGGTGAAGAAGGCATTTGGCATGCTTGCCTTCATTGGTGAGAACATTGAGTATAGGAGTCAGACATCGTGCTGCAGCTGTACAGGACGTGAGGCCACCTTTAGAATACTGCATACAATTCTGGTCACCTTTTATAGGAAGGATGTTGATTAACTTGCGAGGGCACAGAAAAGATTTACAAGGATGTTGCCAGGGTTGGAGGGTCCGAGTTATTGGGAGAGGTTAAATCGGCTGTGGCTATTTTCCCTGGAGTGTCAGATGCTGAGGGATGACCTTATAGAGGTTTATAAAGTCAGAGGGGCATGGATAGAGTGAATAGACAAGGTCTTTTTCCTAGGATGAAGGTGTCCTAAACTAGAGGGCATTGATTTAAGGTGAGAGAGGAAAGATTTAAAAAGGACCTGAGGGGCAACATTTTCATGCAGAGTGTCGTGTGTGTATGGAACAAGCTGCCAGAGGAAGTGGTGCAGGCTGGTATAATTGCAACATTTAAAAGGCATTTGGATGGGTATATGAATAGGAAGGGTTTAGAGGGATATGGGCCAAATACTAGCAAATGGAACTATTTTAATTTAGGATATCTGGTGAGCATGGACATGTTGGGCCGAAGGGTCTATTTCCATGCTGTACAGCTCTACAACCAATCACTCTAAATCAAAAGAGAGGCTGAGACATTTACGGACAGAGTTCCAGTACTCGGGGCCCAGGCGGCTGGAGGCATGACCATCATTGGGAAGGCTCTTAATATCGAGGATACTGAAGTGGCTAGAATCGAGGACTGCAGATGTCTCAGTGAATTATGGAGTTGGAGGTGATTACTGAGATGCTGAGTGATTGGGGATTTGCAAACAAAGTGAGAATTTTAAAATGGCGGTGGTGGAGCCAAATTAGATCAGCCAGTATACAGGCAATGGACGAATGGACTTGATCCAAATAAGGACACAGTCTGCAAGGTTTTCAATGACCTTGAGTTAATAGATGGTAGTTGCAGGAGGTCAGCCTAGAACGTGCTGGAATAGGCAAATCACAGGGTAACAAGTGTGGGTTTTAACAGCAGATAAACTGAGGGAAGTGCCAAGTCAAGAGGTTAAGGAGCTTGACAAAGAAACTCTTGGTTATTTTATAAAAAATCATTCCCAGGATGAGGGCATTGCTGGCTCGACCCAAGTAGGTGTAGGGAGGATGTTTCCCCTTGTGGGACAATCGGGAATGATAGGTCATAGTATTAGGATCAGGGATGAGCAGCTTTATAACAGATGTACTTCTCTGCAAGGTCATGAATCTGTGGAATTTACCACCCCGGAGTGCAGTGGACGCCAGGACACTGAATAAATTTAAGGAGGAGATAGATTTTAAATTAGTAATGGGCTAAAGAGTTATGGAGAGCAGTTAAGAAAGTGGAGTTGAGGCCGAGGTGAGATCAGCCATGATCATTTTGAGTGATGGACCAGGCTCGAGGGGCTGAATGGCCTCCTCCTGGTCCTAGTTTTTATGTTCTTCTGTCTGCTTGCAGGAATGCTGGATAGTGTTTGTAGTGCGGGACTGGACTCGATTAGAATGTATCCACAGGAGAATGCCTTCCAAAAGATAATATTTATTTGCTTCTGGGATCTGAAGAGGGGTCATGCTGGACCCGAAAGGTTTACTGTGTTTCTCTCTCTCTCCACAGGTGCCAGAACTGCTGGGTTTCTACGGTACTTTCTGTTTTTAATTAAGGAGACAAGTAGGACAGTCGGCCAAGCACTTGGTCAAAGAGATATGACTTAGGGTGTGACTACAAGAAGCAGAAAGTGATAGAGGGATTTGGGGATAAATTTCCGGAGGTAAGGGTAACAGCAGCTGAACCCATTTAACACTGTGTGGGTGGAGTCAAGGGAATGGCTAATGCCCAAGAGACCAGAGATGGAAGGGTAGGAATTCCTAGGCATGTTAGTAAGATACTGAAGGGAGAGACCATGCGAGAATGTTCAGCCTGAGATAAGAATTTTAAACTATTAAAGTGTTGCTTGCCTGGGAATCAATGAGAGTCGTTGAGCTGTGAGCTAGGATACAGCAGACCACAGACTAAGGTTCAGTTCATCAAGGATGAAGGATAATCTGGTAATTTACGTAATTTAGAAGTAGTGATGCTAGCACTGGTCAAATTGATGAAAAGCACGGGGTGCATGTTGGAGGAACAGGTACAGAAAAAAAGCCGCAAAATGACTGGAATATTCTAGAGTAAAAATGTTATTTTGTTTACTCTGACCAAAGTATGTGTGAGTTGCACACTGCTACTAGTTCTGGAACATGAAACAACTTAATTTAATTGATCCTTGACTCAGCATGTTCCATCTGGCTCTGCCACCAGGTGGGTCTGTCAGTTATACTCAGGGTGTTCCTCTTTAGCAGAGATAAAAGGTACTGCAGATGCTGGAGAATCCGAGATAACAAGGTGTGGGGCTGGATGAACACAGCAGGCCAAGCAGCATCATAGGAGCAGGAAAGCTTGATGTTTCGGGCCTAGACCCTTCATCAGAAATGGGGGAGGGGAAGAGGGTTCTGAAATAAATAGGGAGAGAGGGGGAGGCGGATAGAGGAGAGGATAGGTGGAGAGGAGGCAGACAAGTCGAAGAGGCGGGGATGGAGCCAGTAAAGGTGAGTGTAGGTGGGGGGGGTAGGGAGGAAATAAGTCAGTCCAGGGAGGACGGACAGGTCAAGGGGGGTGCGGGGTGATGTTAGTAGATAGGAGATGGGGGTGGGGCTTGAGGTGGGAGGAGGGGATAGGTGAGAGGAAGGATAGGTTAGGGAGGCGGAGATGAGCTGGGCTGGTTTTGGGATGCGGTTGGGGGAGGGGAGATTTTGAAGCTTGTGAAATCCTCTTTAGCAATTGGGTTTTGGTTCCAGGTGCTCACTGGATGCTCTGTGTTGTTCATGCCATGTGGTTATTCAGTTTCACCATCTTTCATGTCACAACTGCTTTACCTTCAGGGCATCACCTGCGTGCAGTGACTTCCTGCTTCTGAGAGACCTTCATTCCAAATCCACCCCCACCCCCCATCCCGGCCACCCCATTTAAAAGTGATAGCAAACAAACCAAGGCAGAATCAGATGCCATTTTACAACCTTCCCTCCATCATAAGGTCAGAAGTGAGGATGTTCGCCAAAGATTGCACAACATTCAGCAATATTTGTGATTCCTCAAATACTGAAGCAGTCCACATTCAAATGAAACAAGATCTGGACAATATCCAGGCTTGGGCTGACAAGTTGCAAGTGACATTCGCGCCACACGAATGCCAGGCTATGACCATATCCAATAAGAGACAATCTAACCACCACCCCTTGACATTCAACGCTGTTACCATCACTGAACACCACCCCCCCCCATCAACATCCTGGGCGTTACCATTGACCAGAAACTCAACTGATATCGCCACATATACAACAGCAGGTCAGAGGCTCGGAATACTGCAGCAAGTAACTCACCTCCTGACTCCTTGAAGCCTGTCCACCATCTACAAGTCAGGAGTGTGATGGAATACTCCCCACTTGACTGAATAAGTGCAGCCCCAACAACACTCAAGAAGCTTGACACCGTCCAGGACAAAGTATCCCACTTGATTGGTACCATATCTACAAGCATCCACTCCCTCCACTACCAATGCTCAGTAGTAGCAGTGTGTACTATCTGCAAGATGCAGAAATTCACCAAAGATCCTCAGACAGCACCTTCCAAGCCCACGACCACTCCCACTAGAATGGGAACACCGCCCCCTTCAAGTTCCCCTTTAAGCCACTCGCCATCCTGACTTGGAAATATATCGCAGTTCCTTCAGTGTCGCCGGGTCAAAATCGTGGAATTCCCTCCCTTAGAGCATTGTGGGTCAACCCACAGCAATATGGACTGCTGCAGGTCAAGGCAACAGCTCACCACCACCACCTTCTCAAGGGCAATTAGGGACGGGCAATAAATGCTGGCCAGCCAGCAATATCCATGTCACATGAGCAAATAAAAAAAACTTTTGGAAAGGAAGAACTTACATTTATATAGTGTCTTTTGCAACCACAGGATGTCCCACAGTGTTTTATAGCCACTAAAATACTATGGAAATGTAGTCACTGTTGTAATGAATTGTGGTAGGCTAGCCACAAACAGTACATAAAGTAGATGAAACAGGCACAGAATTAGCTCTGCCATTCAGTATATCTCGGCATTGCCTTCTAAACATTCAAAACTCTGAGTGAAGAATTTTCCTCTCTTCTCAGTCCTGAATGAGATACGTGACTAGGTCATGGGTTCTAGTGAAATTGGCTGATTGATAAATATTGGCTGGGACACTGGAACCTTCTCCCCAGCTCTCTTTCACATTGAGATCTTGTACATCAGCCCCATTGGCTGGTGTTGTCATTCATAAACTGCAGTCTCTGGGTCTTACACTGCACTATCTGCCTGGAGTTTGTGCTCAAGACTCTCGAGTGGGATTTGATCTAACAATCTGCTGACTCAGGCATAGGTGCGATTTCACTGTAGCTTCTATCCCTACCAAAATACATGGTTTTAGCGTCAATTCCACGGCCATCACAAACTCAGCTGATCAATATTAACACTGTATCAGAGATAAAAGGTACTGCAGATGCTGGAGAATCCGAGATAACAAGCATGGGGCTGGATGAGCACAGCAGGTCAAGCAGCATCATAGGAGCAGGAAAACTTGACGTTTCGGGCCTAAACCCTTCATCAGAAATGGGGGAGGGGAAGAGGGTTCTGAAATAAATAGGGAGAGAGGGGGAGGCGGATAGAGGATGGATAGAGGAGAGGATAGGTGGAGAGGAGGCAGACAGGTCGAAGAGGCGGGGATGGAGCCAGTAAAGGTGAGTGTAGGTAGGGG
>JAHRHZ010000190.1:139076-187762 GCA_024137785.1 Ginglymostoma cirratum | reverse complement strand
CTTGGGGCCTGGGATTGGGGTGAGGGAGGAGGTGTGGGGGCAGGTGTAGCACTTCCTGCGGTTACAAGGAAAAGTGCCGGGTGTGGTGGGGCTGGAGGGGAGTGTGGCGCGGACAAGGGAGTCACGGAGGGAGTGGTCCCTCCGGAAGGCAGATAAGGGTGGGGAGGGAACACTGTGTCTGATTTAAACAAACCTTTAGCTTTTCCAGAGTTATTGTGACAGCAGAAGGGTTAAGACAGATACACAACAATTGCTGAAAGAGATCCAGGAATCTTCGTCAAGCACATGGGTCTTGAGAAAGTTTGAAAACTGAGCTGAAGGAGTTTAGGGAAGCAATAGACAGTGGTCAATGCATCTGAAGCCTCTGCTACCACTAACGGAGAATGCATTGAAGGCCAGAATAAGAGGAGTGAAGATGTTGGAAGAAGACCTATGGTTCTAAAAAGGTTGTGGAGACAAGGTAGGAGAGATTGTGGAGTGATTTGAAGACAGGTCCAAGGTTGCTCAGTTGGCATTAGGGAGGAAAGGACAATGAGAGAGTAAGAATGAAGTTTGATCAAATTACGGAGAATTTGCAGTTTTACTATTTTTCCCACATAGGGAGCCCTTCAATCCACAAATGGGGTGGCTCAGTGGTTAACACTGCTGCCTCACAGAATCAGGGACCCGGGTTTGATTCCAGCCTTGGGCGACTGTCAGTGTGGAGTTTGCACATTCTCCCCGTGTCTGCGTGAGTTTCCTCCGGGTGCTCCAGTTCCCTCCCACAGTCCAAAGATGGGCAGGGTATGTAGATTGGCCATGCTAAAGTGCCCATAGTGTCCACGGATTAGCCATGGGAAATGCAAGGTTACAGGGATGGGGTGGGTGAGATGCTGTTTGGAGGGATGGTGCAGACTTAATGGGCCAAATGGCCTCTATCTGCACTGTAGGGATTCTAGCTACTCTGAGCTATTGTTTACATTGCCTCAGCAAGTTTCACTTGGTTGGATGAGAAAAATGGATTCTTCACCATGATTGGAAAATTGCCCTGACGGGGCACTTGCAAAAGCACTCTACCCCAAGAGAGCGCTTGCAAATATCCCAATGGGACAAGCAATGCTGGTACTGCCTGTCACAAACATCTCCCCATTTGCTATGAATGTTTACGTCATGATAGAAGACACCAGCAGCATACTTGAACTTCAGGAGAGTCAGGGGGCAGCAGTGAGTGTAGCGGCCATCACTAAGGAGAAGGTGCTGGCGAAGCTGAAAGGGCTGAGGTAGATAAATCACTCAGAAGGGGATGGACTACATCCTAGAGTTCTGAAGGAGATAGTGGAGAAGATTGGGGTGGCATTTGTGGTGATCTTTCAGGAATCATCGGAGTCATAGAGTCATGCAACGAAGAATCAGAGCCTTCGGTCCAACTAGTCCATACCGACCAAGTTCCCAAAATAAACTAGTCCCACTTGCCTATATTTGGCCCATATCCCTCCAAGTATTTCTTACTCATGTATTTATCTAAACGTCTTTTAAACGTTGTAACTGTACCCGCCTCCACCACTTCCTCTGGCAGCTCATTCCACACATGAACCACTGTGTAAAAAAGTTGCCCCTCATGTCTTTTTTAAAACTTTCTCCTCTCACCTTAAAAATATGCCCTGTAGTTTTGAACACCCCACCCTAAGGAAAAGACCCTTGCTATTCACCTATCTATGCCCGCTGTGATTTTATAACCTCTGTAAGGTCACTGTTCAACCTCCTAGCTAATGTAACACCCCTGTTCAAACAGGGAGGGAGCCAGAGGACTGGAAAATGTCTAACGTAACACGCTTTTTAAGAAGGGAGAGAGGCAGAAAATGGGAAATCACAGGCCATTTAGCCTGACCTCAGTCATTGGCAGGATTTTAGAGTCCATTAGTTAGGATGAGATTGTGGAGTACTTGGAAGAGCATGTTAAAATAGGGCTGAGTCATCTGGTTTCGTCAAATGGAGGTCATGTCTGACAAATCTGTTACAATTCTTCGCAGAGGTAATGAGCAAGTTATAAAAAGAAGAGCCAGTGGACGTGATCTATTTCGATTTCCAGAAGGTCTTTGATAAGGTGCTGCACAGGAGGCTGCTAAATAAGATAAGAGCCCATGGTGTTAGGGACAAGGTACTGGCACAGATAGAGGATTGGCTACTGGCAGAAGGCAGAGAATAGGAATAAGGAGGTTTTTTTCGGGAATGGCGTGGAGTTCCATAAGGGTCAGTGTTGGGACCACGACTTCAATTCATGTTATACATTCAATCATCTGGTAAGATGGCAGTGGAGTAGGGCTCATCCGCTCCATCTACTTTTCTTCTCTTCTCTCATTTTCTTTTGTTTCTTTCCTCTTTTGTTTTACTTGTTGATGAGCTCAGTCGCGGCAATGACGTCAGTGTAGGGGCAGCGAGTGAGCCCAGCATGGTTTCAAGTAGGCCCTGCAGCGCAGACTCGTGGGTAATGGCATCAGAGACGAGTTTGGGTCCAGTGTAAGGCCTGGCGACCTCAGCAGCAGCTGCATTGATGAGGTGAGCCTAAAGCAGACACATGGTGATGGCAGAGTTGTGTTTGGGCCAGTGTGGTACCCAGCAGCATCGGTGGTGTCTCCATTGGTGAGGTCCAGCAAGGACTCATAATGGCGAGGGTGTTAGTGGACACGAGATGGCACCAAAAAGTGGTGACTTTCATTCCAGCAGCAGTGGCATAGTGAGGGGTATTCTTGCCTGGCCACTAGGCCCATGGCCCATGACGGGGTGCTTAACAAGACGGACTGTAAAACTGACCACTTTTTCTTTATTTCTTTTTTTTTGGCCTTTATATTCTTTGTTTTGGTTTATTTTCCTGTGTTTTAAGATGGCGCCAGAGAGTGGCAACACTGTGCAACACTTTTCACTGTGTTTTGCATCAGAATACCAGTGCCAATAAATAAAATCAAATAAATAAATCAAACATTAATGATCTGGACAAAGGAGCTGAGGGCATTGTTGCTATGTTTGCAGATGACACAAAGTTAGGTGGATGGACAGGTAGTGTTGAGGAAGCAGGGAAGCTGCAAAAGGACTTGAACAGGCTGGGAGAGTGGGCAAAGACATGGGGCAGTTGGAACACAATGTGGGGAAGTGTGAGGTTTTGCACTTTGGCAGGAAGAATAGAGGCATAGGCTACTTTCTAAATGGGGAAAGGCTTCAGAAATCTGAAGCACAAAGGGACTTAGGAGACATAGTTCAGGATTCACTTAAGGTTAATGTGCAGCACACAATGCAATGTTAGCATTCATTTCAAGAGGGCTGGAATACAACAGCAGAGATGTACCGCTGAGGCTGGAAAAGGCTCTGGTCAGACCACGTTTGAAATATTGTGAACAGCTTCGGGCCCCGTATCTAAGGGAGGATGTGTTGGCTTTGGAGGGGGTCCAAAGGAGGTTTAAAGAATCTGGAGATGAAGGGTTTGTCATATGAGGAGTGGTTGAGGACCCTAGGTTTGTACTTGGAGTGTAGGAGGATGAGGGGCATACAGAATACTGAGACACCTGAATAGAGTAGACATGGAGATGTTTTCACTAGCAGGACAGACTAGGACGCAAAGCCCAGAGTGAAGGGACGACCCTTTAGAACTGAGATGAGGAGGAATCTTTTCAGCCAGAGAGTGGTGAATCTGTGAACTTATTGCTGCAAAGGGCTGTGGAGGCGAAGTCATTGAGTCTATTGAAGACAGATATAGATAAGTTCTTGATTAGTGAGGGGATCAAGTATTATGGAGCAAAAGCAAGAGAATGGGATTGAGAAACATATCAGCCATGATTGAATGGCACAGCAGATATGATGGGCTGAATGGTTTAACTCTGTTGCGATATCTTATACTGCATCCTACTTTCTGATCTCTAAGGGTTGGAGAGAATAGTATTCTAGAACTCCAACAAGCTGGCTGAAATTATTCTAATCGCCACCTTGCTTTGTTTTGCTGTCTGCTATGTAATTGTACATGTCCATACATTGCCTGGTATGTACAAGGGATTAGTCTAGAATGCAATAAGTCCCTTTAGCTTAATTAGCCATTTAATTCATCGTGGTTAATCTTTACATCAAATCCATTTATCTGCCTTTGCTTCATATCCCTAGATGCCATTCTCTCTTGCTCTTTAGACCCCTGCCCCGAGACTCTGAGAGGTCACTGGTGGTTGCAGATTTCCTATGTTGGTCCATGGTGATACTTGGCAAGAGGCTGTTGGCTTCTGCAGATGGTGGAGCTGCAATCTCTGCTCTGACCACCTTCAAGGACCAACAGTGTGAATTCCTCTCAAAGCTTCTCCTCACTCTCTCCCACAAACATGACACACCCCCCCAACCCCAAACCACCAAGGGGACGTCTCGATATGTTCCAGGAGTCCACTGCTGAACGCCCAGTAGCCTTTGCACACTCCAAGATTACCTTCTGCTGATAGGACAGACTTGCATTTGTATAACACTTTCAACACCTCTACTTTTCTTGCCCAACCCCACCCAAGAAGAAGGCAAGATGGCGCTGAAGAATGGCAACATGTACCTTTTTTATCGTACTCCTGTATCCCTGTACTCGAGAACACGTCAGTAAAATCCAAATCTAAATCTGCTGAAAGGATTTATGAGTTGATTCTTAATCTGGTTGGCCTCATTATGAACACATCAAGACCTGGAGTGGGACTCAAACTTGGAGCCTTGCGCTCAGAGGTAAAGCATGTTACCCACAATGCCCTCTCATGATAATCATGACCAAAGAAAACTGAAGATTGCAGTCTTGATGACATCTTGATCCTCAATATCCACAGCTTCTTGTGGGGCAAAATCATTTAATTCACCCTGTGGAAATAAAGGGCTTTGTGACTTCACCCCTAAATTGGCTAGGTTTAATAGAGTTATAGTCATACAGCACAGAAACAGACCCTTTGGTCCAACCAGTTCCATGCTGACCATGATCCCAAACTAAACTAGGCCCACCTGCCTGCTCCTGGCCCACATCACTCCAAATATTTCTTACTCGTACTTTTCTAAATGACTTTTAAACTTTGTAACTGTACCCACATACACCACTTCACCTGGAAGTTCGTTCCACACACACACCACTCTCTGATGAAAAAAGTTGCTCCTCATATCTTATTTAATTTTTTTCTCCTCTCACCTTAAAAATATGTCCACCCAGTCTTGAAATTCCCCACCCAAGGGAAAAGACACCTGTCATTCATCTTATCTCATGATTTATAAACCTCTGCAAGGTCACCTCTCAACCTCTCCCTCTAACCTAAACCCTCCATTCCCAGCAACATCCTGGTAAATCTCTTATCAACCCTGTCCAGCTTAATAATATCCTAATAATAGGGTGACCAGAACTTCACACAGTGCTCCAGAAGAGGCCTCAGCAATGTCCTGTACAACCATCGCATGATTTCCCAACTTCTATACTCAAAGGTCTGAGCAATGAAAGCAATAACGTTGGGATTATGCTTCTTTGTTCACCCAGTAGGGAAGTGGTTCTCTGTAGCTGTCATATTCTTAAACACCATGCTTGCAACAGTTGAAAACAGCACCACCCCAACCACATCACGGTGTTGCAAAGGAAATGTTTGACACCGAGCCATGTAACGAGACAGCTGGGCAAGGGACCAAACTTTTGGTCAAAGGTGTTGGTTTTAAGGATCGTCTGTAAAGAAATAAATAGAGAGGCTAAGACATTTACGGACGGAGTTCCAGTACTTGGGGCCCAGGCAGCTGGAGGGAAGGCCATCTTTGGGAAGGCACTTAACATTGAGGTTGTGGGTTTTAACAGCAGATAAGCTGAGGGAAGGGCCAAGTCAAGACGTTAAGGGGCTTGACAAAGAAACTCTTGGTGATTTTTTAAAAATTCATTCTCAGGATGAGGGCATGGCCAGCTAGCCAACAGTCTGACTCAGCCTCAGAGTTGCCAAGGAGAAGGATGAATTCAGTGGCTAAAGGAGCAGAGTCTGGAGCAAGGAGTCATGACAATGGTTGGCCTTCCTGACATTTCACTGGGGGGTGGGTACAGGTCATCCAGTGCCACAAGTGGGTTGTGCAGCCCGATAATTGAATCAAGGAGATGGTGGTGAGGTAAGGCTGGGTGACCATGTGAAACTGATGCCTATTCTCTGCCCAAGCCTCTTTCCATCTTTTCTCATCACAATTTCACAGAATCATAGAATCCCTACAGTGTGGAAGCAAGCCATTCAGCCCATCGAGTCCACATCAACCCTCTGACGAGCATTGCACTCAGACCCATCCTCTACCCCAACCCTGTAACTCTGCATTTCCCATGACCAATCCAACTAACCTGCACATCTTTGGACTAATTTACCATTATAAATAACACGTCTCCCTCAGATACTTGGCTAGCATCCCCTTAAAAGCATCAGCCACTTTGTCTGGTTAGGAGTTCATTCTCACCACTCCTTTTGGAAAGATGTTCTTTCTCTACTGGGATTTCTTGTTGACTGTACTATTTTGGTACAGTCTTGTCATTAGATTATAGAATCCTTTATAGTACTGGTTGGGATCATTCAGCAGGTTATGTCCATGCCAGCTTACTGTGGAGAAACCCATTCATTCCCATTCCCCTGCTCTATCCCTGTAACTCCACACCCAGCCAATTTTCTTTGAAATCATTCATTATCTCCACTTCCATCGCCTTCCTTGGTCATGAATAACTCTTCCTCAGATTCCTTCTGCATCTCTGGCCCAAAACCTTAAATCAGTGCCCCATTAGACCTTGTACCACAAACTAATAGAAAATGCCTCCGTTTCTACTTTAAAATTGTCATAATCTTTTCACCTCTGTCCCAGCTGCCCTCAAATCTCCTTTGATCCAAGGAGAATAACCTCAGCTTCCTCCTCAAATTAGCCTCGTCTTTAAAATCCCTCACCCCAGTACCAGTCTTGTAAATCTCCTCTACTCTCCCAGGGATCATCACATTCTTTCTGAAATGTAATACCAGAATTAAATGCAATACTCTATTTAGGATCTAACTAGGGCTTCATGAAGGTTCAGCTTAATGTTTGATTTTGCACAAAATGGATCTATTTATGAAGCCCAAGATCCCACATATTTTGCTAACTCAAACACCGTTAACACGTTCCACCACTTTCAAAGATCTGTTATACTATTCCCCACAAGAGGATACACTGCCTCCATACCTGCCCTATCAAAACTTTTCAGGGTTTTAAAGATCTGCATTAGGTCACCCTTCAGACTGTTGTTAAGGGAGACCCAGTCTGTCAATCTTTTCCTGAAATGTATACCCATCCAGTCCTGCGTTTGCTTTATTTATGACCTTGCAAACCTGTGGCCCAACTTCCAACAATTGGTGTACGTGTACTCCCAAAACCCTTTTGTTTCTCTTACCCCCACCTCGACTATTAGCTTCTTCCAACAAAATGTGCACCATCCCATATTTATGTGTTGAACTGCATTTGCTAATTATTTGCCCATTCTGCAAGTTTGTTGTGCTCACCTACCATTTGTTGCCATCCTCCTCAGTATTGACTATGTTCCTAACTGGCTGCAATCCACAATTTTAGAATAACATTTTTGATTCCAAGGCAGAAAATCTTATTTTAAGGTAAACTGTGAACTGCAGCAGTTCCAGCCCTGATCTTAGTAGAACACAATGTTCCACCTTCTGCCACTCTGCATAAAATTTACTCCCACTAGCTGCTTGAAGCCAACTGCAATCCATTCAGCTTCTTGTCCCTCACTTCCACATTAGCTAACCCAGTTCATTTATCTACTGCATTACTATTATCTGCTGTTAACCTCCTCAAGATTTCAATAAGATTGGTGAAGCAAGATTTTCCCATTTGACATCCTTCCCAACTATTCAGTATCTCATTAGATTTCCTTCTATTCCCTCACTTCTTAATGATTCTATTGTTTTTCTCATCATCAATGTTAAACTCTAATTCCCTGGACACTGTCTATCCCATTTTTAAATATAGATGATAAATAGGAGAGCAGTAACAGCATGGGAGCAGGAGGCGAAGCCATTGCGTGCAATCTCTTGGCCATGAATAGATGGCTAAGAATCAGAAATGACAGTGGGTCAGATTCTTTTGGGACAGAGAATCATGTAAATAATTTTGCAGTTAGTAGCAGTCACTGTAGCATGAGGAACTGGAAAATTATAACACTAAAATCTATAGTGAAATGCATATTCTTCAAGGTCACTTCCCATGCACAGAATAATTCATCTTTGTGGGTAGAAACAATAGGTTTCCCTTAGTTTACCATTTACTACCATTGAGATTGAACCAGAGACCTCAGCATTTCAACATACACTGCATGTAATACAGGATGAAGTCCAAACTGACCGCAGAACATGGCTTTGCTGGCGTATATACTGTACATAGCAAAGGGCAATGGAGAGAGGTAAGCGGACGTCTTTTCAATGGGTGGAATTCCATAATAAAGAGTCATGTGGAAATTTCTTATCCTGGTAAAAATGGGGAATTGCAGCCCTACTGGAGAGGTGTTGGAGGAGAATGGTTGGACCAACCTTATCAAAGGCTGCAGACATTTTGAGAAGGATCAGGAGCAGTGTTTTACCTCTCTCACAGTCATGTTGGATGTTACTCATGACTTTGATATCCATCGAACCTCGAGGGAACAGAAGTCAACTTTGTCCTGCGATCATAAGGTATAATTCTTGACCCCAAAGGTGTTAGGAATATGTCCAGAACTTATAAGGCTTGCACCAGGAAGCTAGTAATGCTGGCAAATATTTATGTGGTGATTATAATAAGGTCAGCCAGTGGACATTACAGAATATGAGTCCCCTGACTGGGGCTGTTAATCTGGTTCAATCAGGGAAGCCCTGGCTGACATAAACAGTGTGACAGAGAAACTGACTACAAATGAGACAGTACTATAGTCAAGGTCGGTTCATGTGCAAATAAAGGGTGACTTTGCGATGGAATACCAGCCTCCAAGGAATTATTCACTCTTAAAATGATACCAGTGGCTTTCTTAAACAGCCGAAGTCCACAGCACATTGTGTAGGAATTGCCAGGATTCTGATCCAGCAACACTGAAAAAGTGGTGGCATGTGATCGAGCCAGAATGGTGTGAAACTTTGGGGAAATTGAACATAATAATGTTCCCAAGTAGCTGTTGCCTACGTACTTCAATGGAAGTTGGGAGTTTCAGATGAAGGAACATTGGAAAGTTGATGTGTGCACCCTGCAGATGATAAATTCTGCAGCCGTGGTACACTATCGACAAAGCAAACACCAATCGGTAAAGTATCAAGGGCTTTGTTCCAGATTGTGATAAGAATGTACCATGAATAAACCATAGAAATGTAGGGAGTTAGGGAAATTGGCATGCAACTGCAATCAATAGAGAAGAATGCGGATGGAAAGGTTGATTGCAGAGCTAGTTCTCCACCCTGTATCAGAGATTTGTACCCTTATTCATCTGGATTTTATATAGATTCAATATGGTCTTATATACAGGGAAAGTCAAAACCATTTATGCAGCCTCCCTTCGCAATTTAAAGCTGGAATCATTCTGCGACATTGAAGGTACCCAAATCCAAAGGGAGATATTCATCAACAGAGAGAAGCGAGACTGAAATGCAATAATCACTCAGAGGGTGGTGAACTTGTGGAATTCTTTACAACAGAAGACTGTGGAAGCCAAGTCACTGAATATATTCAAGAGCTAGTTTTTAAGATTTTAAAGGAATCATTGTGGACCTCCTCTATCCTAACTATGTCTTCGTCAGCAGTTGCAGGATTTTCACCATTTCCTCTTCTCCCCTTCATCTTGGTGATAGGACTAATATCGGTATATGTTAATAGAGCAGGCATTGAACACCCCCTCCTTCCGCTATTCAGAGTTATGCAGCACAGAAACAGACCTTTCAGTCCAACTTGCCTGCACCATTTGGCCAATAGCCCTCCAAACCCTACCTATTCACATACCCATCCAGACGCCCTTTAAATGTTATAATTGTAGCAGCCTCCATCACTTCCTCTGGCAGCTCGTTCCATACATGCACAACATGGATAGGGTGAATAACCAAGGTCTTTTTCCTCAGGTAGGGGAGTTCAAAACTAGAGGGCATAGCTTAAGGGGAGAGGGGAAAAAGGATTTAGAAGGGACGTAAGGAGCAACTTTTTCCAGACAGCAGGTGCATCTTACATGGAATGGACTCATAGAGGAAGTGGTAGATGCAGGTACAGTTACTACATTTTAAAAGACATTTGGACAAGTGCATAAATAGGAGAGGGTTAGAAGGACAAGGGCAGAAAAACAGGACTGGTTTAGTTTAAGAAACTTGGTCTGCATGGAAGAGTTGGATCATAAGGTCTTTTCCACGCTCAATGACCCTAGATTGTGAGCCAACATTCAATATAGCACATGTCAGATTTGATTTATGACCTGTTAACCTGACTTGCATTTCAATTAATTGTATACTAAATAGGGACTGGCATCTATGATCAGAGTAGGAAAACCACCCTTTAAACAGTGGTGGTTGTTCCATTGGGTTTTGGTGGCAGTGGTAAACAGCACCAGTTAGACCCAGAACCTTATCTACTATAGGAATATATTCAATAAGATTGCAACACCAGAAGTGTGGTCAATTACAATTCAGATGTTCAGTATGAACACTAACTGCACCAACTGTCAGGCATTTAAGCTAACCAATTCCTTATTTTGTAGGACATGGAGTTCCCTTAAGCAATGAGAGCACTGCAGTGCAGTTATGAAGGAGACAAAGCTCAGTCTGTTCAGTACACTAGCCGAATCAGAAATGGGAAGTTGCAACAGGAAAATCATTTCACTGCAGCATGGGTTATCTCACATGAAGTGACCGGGAATAAAAACTTCAAATTATTTAACAACAAATCTGGCTTCCATTTCTTCTTAGAAATAAATGCTTCAGGAGCAGCAAAATCATGCAGGAACTTGGCTCTATAATTTACATGCAGTAAGGATTACAGATATTTTATTTGCAAATAAAATAAGTTACCCAAAAAAAAAAGGCTTGGGACTTCTTGGTTGCAGAGAGTGAGACAGTTTATATTATATTATATAAAAAGACTATGTAGTCAGTTATTGGCTACAGAAGATATCAATTTGCTGAAAGCTGATTCTTGATACTCTTGTAACATTCAAGTACCAGGGTTTGGACTGATTTAAAGTAGCAGTTTGACGTTGTACAGAAGAGAGTTAAATCAGGTAGGACAAGGACCTCCAAAATACCCGAAAGCTCCTCTCCCTCTTGATTGGGAAAAAGATGATGATTTCACATAAAGAATAAACAATTCTTAATCAAAATCAAGACAGAGATCCAGCCAACAAGCTTCCAGATTGACGACCACAGAGTAATAGCATTACCAACAGCCTAGAAGAGTGAAGTCCCCTTGTGCTGCTCCATTTGTAATTGATCTTTGTATCAAAGACAGATATTTTGTCTATATCTTCCATCTGTGATATTTCTAAGATGACCGAGTCCTGTGAGGGACAAAGGAGGGGGAACAGGGCGCACAGAGACATGCCCAAGGGAGGGGGTAGCACAAAGAGGGTGCACGCACATGCAAGAGAGAGGGTGTGCACACAAGACAGCACACAGGGGAAACGACGGGTAGACAGCTGGCACACATGAGCATTGGGGGTGGGTTTGGAGTTTGAACTTAGAGAGGTTTGCATTCATAATTACTACTGTTTCTTCCTCAAAGTCAGAAATCACACGACACCAGGTTATAGTCCAACAGGTTTATTTGAAAATCATAAGCTTTTAAAGCGCTGGTCCTTTGCCTGGGTGTTCTGGTTTGCTCCCAACGTGAATTGGCCACAGTAAATTGCCCAGTGTCCAGGCACGTGTAGGTTAGGTGGATTAGCCATAGGAAACGGAGGGTTACAGGGATAGGGGAGTACGCAAGTCCTTCCAGAGGGTCACTATAGTCTTGATTAGCTGAATACAGTCTGGAAACAGGCCAGAGACTGTATGCAGCATTTTGCTTTAATTGCCATGATTTTGCTCTATGATTCAAATGGATTTCTGGCTGATAATCAAAGGTTTACTCTCTGCCAACTTTGGAAAAGCCAGAGTTTTGGACAGCTTCATACCCCAACTCACATTAAGTTCTAGATAACAAGGTGTGGGGCTGGATGAACACAGCAGGCCAAGCTGCATCATAGGAGCAGGAAAGCTTGACGTTTCAGGCCTAGACCCTTCATCAGAAAATCAACGCTGCAACTCTCACATTAAGTTCTGCTCATTCATCTCCTCTGGGCTTGCTGAATAGATAATATCTAAGATTCTTAGCTCTGTTTTCAATCCTTCCATGCGCAGAAATCCACGAGCCTTAAATTCCATGCGCCCTCTCCCTGACGTAGCTCAATGACAAATTGCATTTCATAATGCTTGTAAGGTATCACATGTTGCTCTGCACTTATACTGTGCCTTTTAATGTCAACTTATTGACTGTGCCTAGCATAGCTGATCACTAAGTTACCTGACAATTCTTTATGTACATGCCAAAATGCAACACAAAGTTGTCTAGCAATTTTAACATTAGAACGCTGTTGTGGTTACTAATAAAGTTGGAACAAACTTAGGACCTTAGTGAACTCTTTACCCTTGATTTATTTTACTACTTTGTAAAAAGTAGCAAAGAAAAACTTTAATTTGCACCTTTAAACAGGCTATTTGTACTTTATGCATAACGACTGCTAACACAGGAATGGTATTTCACTGGCTAAGAAAAGTCATCCTGATGTTTTGGATCACTTGATACATGCACTTTTATTTCACTAGACACATTACTAGCTGTCAAGAGTTACTTTGCAAAGTGCAGACAAGATCAGTCTCATAGTTAGCATTGAGCTAAAACCATCTTGGGGCTTAGTTCCAGAACCCAGGAACATCAGACCACCCCATGCACTGAGCTGGTTATATTAATTCATTAGCAAGGGAATTTGGTCTCACCAGCAATTCAGGGCTTTTACACCATACCAGAGGCTTTTCATTAAACACCTCAGAGCATTTTCTACCTATGGCTTTAATCCTATGTTCTCAGCATGGAGATTTTCTTGGATATACTTTTAGACTAGTTCAATTCATGGTCAGGGTTACAGGCCTCATTGTAAATTTCCCAGAATTTAACCTCAACACAATCAGATGATCTCTCAATAGAGAAGGATAAAACTGGAGGTATTCATAGCTTTATTTTTAATTTGTTAAAATTTAATCTTTGCTTTGATAATACTGACATCTTATTTGGTTGTGTGCTAACAGCCCTAAAATCCACATAATATTGGAAAATATTAAATCTCATTTAGGTGATGCTCCCCCCCTCCTTTAAAATCACCCTGCCTTTAATGTTAAAAACATCATTTATGCTATTTATACAGGATGGACTTTTGATTTTTTTTTTGCATGAAATGACATCTCCTCTCTTATGCTGAAATTGAAAAGGTTCAGCTCTAACATTCACTCTTGGGCACTACAGGTACTGACTAGCAAGGAAGTTTCCTGACCCAACACTGCCTCCCACATCCCAGCTTTCCTTCCATCCATGCAAAAAATCTTACAAGTGATCCACTTGTTCAGGAGGCTTTTCTAGTCAAAGAACATACAAGTTTCAAATAATACTGGATTTAAAGTTACTGTTCATTGTGATGTCAGTACTAACAGCCTGGTGCCCCTCATCTGAAAACTACACTGAATCCCAAAGCAGGTCTCACCAGAAGACTGAAATTAAACAATGCACTCATAAGATGTCACTCTCTCTACGGAAGTGCAAGAAATAATCCCTCACCCTTCTTTCCTGGATTTATGCCTGCACTAACCCCAAAAAGGTACAAAAATTAAAATGTGCATCAGTGCATTTAAAATATTTAGTATTCACAAGAGCTCAAGTCTTAAGATTGTGTTCAAGTGCACTGCCATCAGAACATATGAAAGTTATTGTACTAAAGTATAATTTGCATAGAGTTCAATCTGTTGTATCCCTATCTTGTGCTCGAGTTCAAACTTTAATAATTTCCATATGAAACAAGTGCAATTGAGAGGTTTTACACAATTGAAACCAACACATACTGGAAAACAATTATATTTTGAAAGAACTTTCACTACAGGTGACAGAATTCCAAAAATCAAATTACATGAAAATATACATCACCATTTGTCTTTGTACACTCCAGCAGAAAATCTGCATTATAGCTAGAAAGGAAAGAAAACACATACACACAAACAGCATTTTTAATACCAAAAAAGTCCTCAAACTCCCACTGAGAAGGGTGAAAGCCTATACCTAAACATGTGAAACCTACTTCAAACACTCCCCACAAAGTCAAGCTCAGAAAACATTGTTTCATCAGTTGGGCAGTGAAGACTAACGAGGTCACCTTGGCTAATTTCAAATTCAGATATAAACTTTAACCCCTTGCTGTAGAACCAAAAGTAGCTGCATGTTAAATTTGAACATCTGCAAATTATTTATGCCCAAAATGTTTTCGGCCACTGAGTGTTAATGCATCAGAATATCTGGCAAAACATTCTCACAATGGAATCCATCTTAAAACATTGATAAATGCAACTTTCAGTTTTACAGTGCAATATACCTTTTACAAGACTTTTGTTTTAATAGTAAACTTCAGAAAATTGAATGCACAAAGCCCTCTTGCTAAAATCTTTCAGAATTTACACGATTCTCTAACTACAAGCAAGCTATAATTTGGTACAATGCATATTGTGGGTGTGTAAGTACAGTATATAGAATATCCAGATAATGTTGTGCTATGTACAGGTCTTTACAATTCCTCCTGAAGATCAAAGCAGTTCACAGGAATCCTGATGCATCATTTTGTCCCCCCTCCCCAAGTTGGCACGATAGGTTTTACTCAATGAGGATGGCATAATACACTCAGCTCCATAATGCCGATCCAGGATTTCCAACTTGTTACCAGTTTGAAGAGGTCCAACAATTGGTGGGTTGAGTGCAGAAAGTCAACAGTGCCATGTTGGTTCTTAATTGGAGACCTGCAACTCAAATTCCCCATTAGTTATTGCTTCAGTTTAGTGCAAATTCTTAAAACAAGCTTTAACACCACTTTGTGCATGCTATAGTTTAAAAGCAGACATCTCTTTCTAACATACCAGATGCAGCCTAAATCTCAGGCTTTAAGTTTTTGTAGAGATCTGAGAAGCATTTATATCATTAATTTCCTTAAGCTGTGGAAAACCCATTCTCCCAGTGTAAAAAAAGTCAACTTGGCTTCCTTGCAAACATTATACCTGATATGTTGTAACACGTATGTAACAAATTGGATTCATTAATATTCTACAAACAATTGTAATGAAACCAAGCGACTCCAATTTTCCTGCATTTCATATTAACCGGAAGATCAAGGGTAGAGGATTTACAGTTGAGCACTTCAGTCAGGCAACGTCTAATTTCCATACTTAGCAATCCCTCCATGACAGCTTTAACTTGCATGTTTTATTTGACTTTATGTAGTTAGTGATCTAGTGACGTAGTTGGTGATAGACCCTATCACCAAGTCCAAAATATTACTCTGTCCCTCCATTCTCACTGATCTAAGCAGCCCTTAAAAGCAAAAATCAGTTGTACACCCAAAAACCACTGAAGCAAATCATAGTTTTAGTTTCCCCTGCACTATTGGAAATAATCTACATGGGAGGCAAATAAGGGGATGTGCTGGTTGGTGTGACTTGATATGAAAGTACGGCAACCTCTTGAAGTACATGCATTGAAAATGACTTGACATTATCTATGTTTTGGTGATGGGGAGCAGCTGCCAGTACGGTAGCAACATCACTAATCTTCAGTGACACTTAAGGCTTTGCAGTAACATAAGCATGAATACATCAAAAAGTTGGACATTTATGAACTATGAGCTTACTGAATGGTGGAGGAGCCTCAGTCAAGTGGTCTACCCACACATCTAATTTCAATGCTTGATGAGTAAGACAATCTTGAAAATAAGTATTGTTGCGAGTTACTAGCTTTTTTTTTGAAAAGGGAAAGAAATCTGCTGTCCACATCCTGTCTGATCAGACTCCAATACACGGAGCAATGTGGTTTAGTCTCTGCAGTGTTGTACACACAATGTAGTTGTCATCAAATGATTTAAAAGAAAGCCACCCTGCTGTTCAAGTAAAGCAGCTCACCACAATCAAGGGCAGATGGACAATAAAAGCTATTTTGTTATTGAATAAAAAGATTCAAATAAATTACTGGTGTAATCTGCATGGGATGCTGCAGTCTTTAATTCACAGAACTACAAACTGTGGGACGAAACATTCAGGGCACCTTTCATTCCTTTGTTATATGTGCTCCCAACAGCAAACGTCATAGGGCTTAGGTTTTCTGGAAACTCACTGGTGCTTTTTTTTTTTAAAAAAAAGTGCTTTTAACTTAAATTGCCTTAGTGGCAATTAAGGTTTCACTGCTTAGTTTGTGAAGATTTTTACTTTTGAATACACCAAGCCTCAGTAAATTCACCTTCAACAGGAATTAAGAAAGTTAATCCAAAAAAGCCAGGAGTACATCATAGACTGAAAATGCTGACTTGGGTAGCAAGCCCACACTTCCTGCTCTGCTCTCACCTCCCTTCCAAAATAAAGTCTCAAAAATATGTTTTCACTTTTTAAAATGAATATTCACATACTTTGCACTACATTTGTCAAAACTAAAATGGAAACATGAAATTGTCAATGCACGGCAACTGCAAGAAATACAAAATTGTGCAACTCTTTTAGCATTGGGACAGAAACCAAGAGAACAGTGTACCACACTAAAATACCAATAGATACAAGCATTGGCGGTAATGCACAACTGTATCAACGTATCAGTAACGTGACAAGTAAACGTAGAGAGGATACTTCCTTTTGTGGGAGAATCAAGAATTAGGGGTGCTGCTTTTAAATAAAAAAACACACAGGAGTCACCCACCTACAGAAAACAGGTGAAACTGTTTCTTAAAGGGTTGAGTGTCTTTGGCATTCTGCGTCCACCACATTTTGAGAATAAGGGTATTTGAATATTTTTAAGGCCGAGGTAGATAAGAATCTTAAGCAAAGGAGTGAAAGGTTTTCAGGAGTGGGCCAGAATGTGGATTTGAGGTTACAAAATCAGTCATGATCTTATTGACTAGTGGAGCAGGCTTGAGGGGCAGAATGGCTTACTCCTGCCATTTTATAGGTACGACTTAAGCGACATTTCTCTTCTAGCACATTGATGCTAGCCAGTATGCGACAGAGATCAGAGGACACAGCAAAGCAAACCTGGAGCTTAAATGGACTTGGATACTTCAGTTGACCTGTAGTATACAGAAAAGAATTTTACGATAAGCATAGCTCAAATTATAACACAAACTTCAGATACTGGTATACATCTCAACCTATGCTAAATCTGACTATGGTCTCATCCTGAAAACCAATGTGGAATAATAGCTAAGTGCATTGCTATGTTTTGCTTTGGCTCTAGCAGCAGATTAAGTGCTGTTGAACTTCAAAGCTTCAACCGTCAACCCTTCAACATATTGCTGGATAAGGTTAAAAGGATAACTTCTGGAAGCCAGTGAGGTAGGGCTGTAATCCAATCTTCGCATTTTGCTGTTCATTAATCTCTACAGTAAACCAAAGAACTATGTTATTACTGTTTAACACTCCAATCAATCAAGACACAAATCAGGGTGCTGACGGTAGTTAGATCCTAATTAGTCAACTTTGCACCAGATTGACAGTTCACTATTTTACTTACCAGAAAGTGAAGCTTCCTGGTGAACGAAGCATCACTCAAATGCGGTTTCTTGACTTTTTCGTACACAGCGTGCAACTTTTCGTTTGAATTCACCATTACGGTCTTCCCTCCATTCTTTCTACAAAATAAAAGCCAGAGAAAAATAAGAGTATGTTCATCGGTCTCCAAAATATTAAAAGCTGCTAAGTTGCAGGATGGTGAATGCAAACCAAAGCAAAATACCAAGATGACCCTATACTCTATGTAACATGAACTTCATTGGAAAATAAGTTTCAGCATAATTTATCCCCTCAGGGTGCCCAAAAACACAGTACAAACACAAAAGGTTTTATTTTAGAGGCGATTACAGCCAGTGTAGAAGAGCAATTAGCAACAATGAGATCATTTTAAGTGTAGGTCAGGATACGAAGATCATAAAACTTGAAAGTGATCGATGCGAGGCAGGCAGGGTGAGACGGACTGTACATCAGTAACACAGACTGCTGAGAAATTCCATTGGCCTCCTTTGCATCCTCCAGGTTCGACAAGAGGATTGAATAAACACTGGTGCCCTTTTTGAAGTCAGCTCCCCAAGCATTCAGGCAGAACGTCTGTAGAATCAACTACGATGGACTGCAGAGTATGTCTGGATCCTGCTTTCTCAGCTCTCAAATGGCCAACACTAAACATGCTACCTTTAGAAGTGGCAAATTCTTATTTTTGCAACTGATTTCCATAATCATCCTTTTGATTATTCACAAACTGTAAAAAAAAAAAACTTAGGTGGTGGGAACAGGGTATTAAGAATTTCAAATGCTAATTAAGGAACTTATGATCATAGAGCAGAAGGGTAACCTCACTATGCAAGTTAAAAGAAATGGATAGGTTTGTAATTTACAACAGAACATAAATCAGGAGCTAGAAAGTGTAAATGTTAGCATGGTTTTCACGAGAAACACACAAGGCAAAATAGCATGAATGGGTGTCACAGGAAATCAACAAAACCACGATGACGAGCATGTTAATTTCCACATCAATCTGAAAATATCCAAAACTAAGAATGACTTGTTCCTCCAAAGCATATTAAGCTGCAATAATGAAATGAGGGCAGAGTGACCAGGAAGGGAAATAACTACAGATTTATCAAGACTTGCATATAATTGCCCTGCCGTTGGCATATTTCAGGTCAAGGACTGTACTATACAATTTTTCACCAGTTGAATATTTACGTTGAGAAATTGGGATTACGATCAAAGCACTGTCTAATTTAGAAAGGCTTGTGATACTGTGGTGGTGTCCCTACCTTTTGATCAGGAGACCTGCTCCAAAAGTGTGTAACAACAGTGATGTACAGGTTGATATGAAGAGCATCGGTTTGGAGGCCTTTGAGATACTCTGGTAACAGTATAGTATCCCTATCTCTGGGCCAGCAAGCCTAGGTTCAAGCCCCACCTATTCCAGAGGTGTGTAATAATCTATCCGAACAGGTTGATTAGAAAATATCTTAACTCGAATACTGGGGTCTTTTGTGGTGCAATGGCTGTGTCCCTATCTGAGCCAGGAGCCCTGGGTCCAAGCTCTGAAGGTGTATTGGTGCATGTTCAAGAAGGTTTATTAAAATAACAAGGGCTGTTTCTCTCCAACTACAATTGATGGTAATATGCAACCATTAAAGGCTACATCAGTGGGCTGCAACAAAGTTGGATAAGCTCCAACCTTTGCTCAGGTTCACATGAAATTACAAAGTACATTCCCAACACATTTACTCAAGGTGATCAAAACCAAGACTTTGATCAATACTGAAGGCAAAGGAAGTCAGAAAAATAAATTGTCAGTATCTGTAATGTAGCCTGTTGATTATTTATCTTGATCTGATTTAAATAGAAAACCATGAAACCAATTGACATTAAATGTTGGATTTGCAATGATGCCCATATTCTATGGATATATAAGAAGCAAACTTGAACATAGTTTGTATAAAGTCCAAAACAAACTTCATCAGGTGTGATCTAATAGTTGAGTTTCCACGGCATCACTGGTGCATTTAGCAAGCAACAGACTGTGGGAGACATGTTAGGGACATTACAACATTTTGCCTAAGAATTCTCCAATTGCCATTTGGGAAATGGTGGGAAGATAGAGATCTCTGAAGTGGGCATTCCTACGTACCCCCAGAATAAAGAAAATGCCAATCTTGACATACTTGAATGGCATAACAGCACATTCCTGTTCCCAGGTTTTTGTATAGCAAGATAATAGCAGCCAAAACAACAATTTAACTCCTCTTTTAGAACATAAAACAGTACAGCACAGGCCCCTTGGTCCGTGACATTGTGCCAACCTACTATCCTACTCTAAGATCAAACTACCCTGCATACTTTACAATTTACTATCATCCATGTGCCTATCCAAGAGTCACAAATATCCCTAATTATCTGACAAATTTTGTCCCCCAAAACTTGCTATTGAAAGAGACATGCTAACAAGAATTGTCCACTGAAGTCTGCTAATTATTGATAAAACACATTTGAAAGATGCTACTTCTAAAAAAAACTTCAATTTTTCAAGACACCCATGATTGTTAAATGTAATGCAACTCCATTGAGGATCAAGAAGAGATAATCTAAATTACATCCAAACAAACATCACATCATATGGAAAGCAGTTGTCAAATTTATTTTCACTTCAGAACTCTAAACTGTTATTAGTTGATGTCTCCTGGTCTTTCAGAATTTCACAACCTGTTGGGTTTAATCTGACATCTGCATAGACTCTCCAGATGACAATTAGCCATTGGCCTCAAATTCATCCTTTTGTTTAAAAATTGAAGAAACCTTGCAATGAGAAGCAATGATATTAATACCCCAAGTTTCAACTTAAGATCTTACCGCTGCATCTACATTGGCTGGTGAGTCTCCATTTGGATCTGCCAACATCGAAATCACACTAATAAGAATTGTCTCTACAGTGTGAATTGGCAGCCAGCGCTCTTCAGGTTTTTCATATCCATATTTATCCTCCCCAGGCTCATGAAGGATGGAGATGCATACCTCACCATTCTTATCAACTGTAACAGAACAAAAGAGACCCTTAACTCCTGTTAGAGCACTTCACTCAGTGGTGCACACTTTTTTAGAAAAATATTCAAAACAGTCAATACTTATTCAAGGTGTGTCAGCATAAAACAATCAGGCTAAAAAGCAAACATAACTTCTCTATTCAAGCAGGGTAGGAGACAGGAAAACAACTACAGGCTATTTAACTCAACATCTGTTGTGGGGAAGATGTTGGAATTGATCATTGAGGAGGTTACCTCTGAGCGCTTCAAAAAGACTCAATTGGGAAGGGTCAGAGATAGTAGGAACTGCCGATGCTGGAGAATCTGAGATAAAACGTTGTGGAGCTGGATGAACACAGCAGGCCAAGCAGCAGAGGAGCAGGAAAGTTGACGTTTCGGGTCGAGACCCTTCTTCAGAAAAGGGAAGGGTCAGCATGGTTTATGAATGAGAAATCACATTTATCCAATTTTTTTAAAAAGATGGACATAGTAACATACAAAGGGGATAAGGGAAGTCATTAAATGCATGGTACTTAAATTTCAAAACGCACTTAAACATGATGCCACAAACGACTGCTGACTAAAAAAGCTCACGATGTAGGAGAAACTCATCATGGATAGAAGGCTGGCAAGCTTGCAGTAAATAGAATACACACAAATCAGCCTGCTTTTGATTTACTTTGATGAATGTGAAAACTGAAACCTCAGCTTTTTACAATTACATCCATAAGACGAGGTGGGCAGAGGCACAGTAGCTAAATTTGCAGATGACAAAGAAATAGGTGAAACCACCTTGCTCTGATGCAAACAGCTCGATCCTGGGCCTGCTGAAACTTTCAAGGGAAACAATGCAATGCAAGCTCAAGGAATACCTCACTTCTGGTATATGAATTTTACAGCCTCTAGGTTTCAATATCAATATTCTGAAACTTCAAGGCATGACTGCATGATGGTTGCTCACCATTTGTCTTACATAAGGAGATGGAAATGTGGAATTTGAAACAAATGAATAATGGAGTAAGCTCAATAGGTAAAATGCCCTGCTTCTTTTACTTTGCATGTTAGTATGTTGTATTATGTCACAACCAGCCAATAAACCATTGTACTTCACTAATGTATTCTCATTAAAGCAAACTTTAGGAATAAAACATTGAGGAACCCGAGAAATAATTCTTACAATCATTTATTGAAAAACAAACATTCAAAATCCTTGCATTTTGATAGTTGTAGAGATACTGTTATGCTGGCACGTGTATATAGAAAGTAATTCCAGCTTAAGTGATAGCATATGTTTAAAACCAAATAAATCAACTTTCACACACTAGTTAGAAGTGTTGAATCTGTGAGAAGTTAGTTTTTCTACAGGACAAATAACAAATCCACACTTGTCACCCAAAAACAGTTGGAAAAGGGCTAGGTTTGTGCTATTTATTTTGCTATTATAGGAGATGGGAATGCTCATAAACAGAAGCATTCAAGTTCTGTAAATATTGTAATAATCTTCCCCATCTAGTGGCTAAAGTATAATATATTAAGCATGAACAATTACACAAATGGAAACCTAGATTTATACTCATGCAGTGACAGAGAAGCAGTGCAAATAGCAAAGATGAGTATTGTCAGGGACGTGGACAACAAAATTTACTGCCTGCAATGGGCCTAGTTGTTTCAGAAAGGGGTGTGCCTGTCTGCATGTGTTTCTAAGCCTCCTTTAGCACCTGGTTGCATTAAAGAGTCAGTAGACTTAGGTGCATTTACAAATAAAGAATATTTATCCTTTCTCATAGCCCAAGCAATCTAAACCATATTATCGTTCACACATCACACCCATTAAAAAGGATTACATGTCTAGCTCTGTCAGGTAGAATGAAGGAAGATTTTTCCCCATTATAGAATGTGTTCGAGGAATTCAAACAGTGTCAGAAAAATGTTATTGCAGAATCCCTCAAAAGATGAGATGAATGTTCATCAGGCCAAGTAGTCAGGTACGTGTGGCTTTCAAATTTCGGGATGTCCAATAGACTTGGATTTATCAATCGAATTGGGAGACAAATATTTTCCAGTCTCCAGAAACCTAAAAGCAATACGGAACAACATTTTCCTGTAGCTGCTGTTTCTACAGGCATCTTCTACAGACTGTAGAAGCCTTTTCCTGGGTCTTGAGGTAATAAAAGATTTCAGTTCCAAAGGCCAGAATCTGTTACGTGATCAATAGCCTTGGTGTACCTAAAAAGATCGAGGTTGGATGGTGGCCATTCACACTTGCAAATGCAACTCAGATGACATTAGTTTTGGTGTTCTGATGAAGGGTTTAGGCCCAAAACGTCAAGTTTTCCTGCTCCTATGATGCTGCTTGACCTGCTGTGTTCATCCAGCTCCACACCTTGTTATCTTAGTTTTGGTGTGTTCATTCCAACAGTAGGCTCCCACCCAAGGCGATTCAACTTTCTTCCTAAGGAAAGAGATTTTGCTGAATAAGCAGCAGTCACATGACCTTTGCCAGCTTTCAGCTGGCCTTCACGTGCTCATTTGAAAAAGCAGTTCCAGGGGAAGTGTCTATGCCTGAAGTTACAAATAAGACATGTTTTACTGGACGTTGCAGTGCATTATTCAATACAGTGACAGCGATGTAAATAAACCTAGAATAAGAGATTTTCCTAGGCTGTGGGGCCCATCTCCAGGGAGAACTGCTCTGAAGACCATTCACACTGACAGTTGTATCATCTCTCTAATTGCAGTGTTCCAAATTCCAAGAAACGAAACAAAAAAAAAAAGTAGGCAGGGTTTGACAGCAGGGATTGGTACTTTTCAATTCACTGTAGTTGAAGGTCTAAAACTCCTAACATGCCTAGGGCCCTGGCACTAGCCAAGTGGCAAGGGAAAAGGCTGTGCAGGCTCAAAAGATGGCTTAAAGCATTTTCTTCACTGATGGGCCCAGCCAGTCAGCCATGAGTCTGCATGGGGGGCTGGCATAAAAAAAACTGGCCAAATATTTGGTGGGTACATGAAAACTGGCCCATTTTGGATTAGATACTGTAGACCAGTCTGGCCAAATCCAGATAATTCAAAACCCACGAGATTAAGCAACAGAAATAAGCAGTTGTTGGGTCACAAATCCTGCTGCCTGACAGTTACTTGCAGCTAGACACAAGAACACCTCCAGGCAGAGTTTGAAGGAGGGAGAAATAATAAACCCAGTAGCTAAATATTTGAAGAGACAGACTGAAATTTCTCACGAGGACGACAAAAGTTGAAGCACCTTGTAGCTCATGTTGATCAGTAAAATCCAAGTTCACTGCTGAGTAAATTATTAAAAACTGAGACACACCTGCAATTCAAAGTTCAAGTTATGATTTACATTCATTATTTGTCAAATTTCTTCTGTGCCAGTGTTCAATCTTAACAGCCAAAAAGATGGTCAAATTACATCTGACAGCTTTTGGATTTTGTATGTTCTCTTGAGCTATACATTATGCATCAGCTTTCAGCTCTATATTCCAAACAGCTCCAATAGATTTTCAAAGAGTGGAGGAGCATTTCTGTTCAGGTGAAGCAATGTTTTTACAAGAAACCTTATCTGGAGATCATGGCAGGGACCTAACTCAAAGTCACCCTCTTGATGGTCACCCATGTGTTTAGCTGCATCAAGCTGTGCCTAGACCTTCAGTATGCAAACACCAAGTGTCACTATGTAATCAGGTTCTACCTTTCCCTGGCGTTTGGCCATGCTGTTGCAGAATGCTCCATTGGGACCGTCCCATACCAAATGCTCCTCAAGGATAAGTTTGTGCACAAAGCTGACCACAAGTCCATCAGACGGTGGTCCACATGCAACATTCGCGAAGCCCTGCGGAAAAAGGAGATGGTATTTCTGGTCGGATTGTTCCCTGAGCAGACTGTCAAAGTCATTTGGCAGAAGGTCTCAATCAGAACGCTTAAATTTGCACCACAACCACACTGAGAGCAGCTCCCGGGGACATAAACTTCAACTTTTGCCAAGTTTGAGCCCTGGCAACAAGACATTCTTCAGTTTAACTGAAACATGCTGATCTTCTGATGGAGTTACCCAAAACATACTGTTGCAAACTGGTACGTTCCAAGCTTGAAAACTGCACGCTAAAGGGGGCACTAAAACTTACAGCAGTCATAAAAGGCATGGGGTTTTGGGTGGGGAGGGGGGAGTGGAGGAGAAGAGAAAGAGAGAGCGAGAGAGAAAGGCCTTTGTCAATGGTCTTTCAGCCATAATGCACCATTAGGCTGGATACAGAAATTCCTTAAGATGTATATCTAACATGGAGTGAATATTGAAATACTCATACTGCCACTGTATTGAGACACCTCAAAGTGCAGAGAGAAATGTTGAAGTTATTGCAATTTATGTGCAAATTGAAGTGTTTTGGAATGGACAGAAGTTTTGAATAAACTATTTTTGGAAAGAGAGTTACAATTAGCCATTATTGTATTGAATGTGAAGCGGTTGTTACATCCTGATAACAGAAGATCAACTATTAAGTTAGTTATGGTGTGGAATACAACAAGATTTAGAATGTAACAAAGTGGCCATAGCTGTACCAGACCACAGGGTGACTTTCTCAGAGACAACTGGTGGTGGTTTAACCCAAGGGTCGCCATACCTCTGGTGACAGGAAAAGTTGGAGAGTCCTTCATAGTAACCTCAGCCAGTGTGGGAATTGAACCCACATTTTTGGCATCACCACAACAAACTAGTTGTCCAGTCAACTGAGCTAACAATCCCCTGGTACAATCATAAGTCATTAACTTTAGGAAAGTGACTGGGGCAAAATTGATGCATTTGGCATCAGAAGGCATCATTTTAAAAAATAAAGACCGCAAAGTTAAATGCAGATGGGAAATCTATGCACCTGAATTGATTGGATAATAAAGGAATATAATGAAGCAAACAAAAAGGCCTTTATAATTTTAAATAGTTTGTTTATTTTCTTTCAAATGAAAGATTAAAAGAATTGTTAAATTAAGAACTTCAAAATGTAAGACAAAACACTTCATATTCCTTCCTCAATACCTTATGAACTTGGAAATAACACTTATGGCAGAAAACACAGTTTCATTAGAAACAGTGACATTTCACTATACATTTGAATAGAAGAATAGTTTGCTTCCATGACAATCAAATGTGATCAGCCGCTGAAAACCATGTTCCCAGACTTTTGAATGGACTTCTTTAATGTTAATCTGTCTGCACCTTCTTGGCAGCTGCAGCATTGTATCCTGTACTCTGTTCTGTTACCCTGATGCGTGTGTATAGTACAATCTGTCTGTAAAGCACTAAGATAACACTTTTCACTTTACCTCAGTACATGGGACAATAATAAATCAAATCAAAGCTGGAGGAAGTGTTGTGCTTTTACAAAAGCAAGATTAAGCATAATGCAGTTTAAACATGGAGCCACAACTGCAGCACCATTTACAAGTAGGTGCAGCCACTGCATGAAAGTTAAATAAAGCCAACAGTGTATTTTGTAATTTAATCTCTTGCCTTCCATCCTATGGAAGGCATTTCCTTTCCTTCCACCCTCACTCTACACTTGCTCAAAACCAAATATAATCAAATATTTTGCCCCAAAAGGTCATAAACCTGAAATGTTAACATTTTCTTCAAAAATTCTGCCTGACCTCCTGATTATTTCCCGCATGTTTCCATTTCAAAATTCCAGTATCTGCAACATTTTCTTTTTTAAACCAGGTACAAAGTGACCTGTGTATGTCACAAGATTATAGACTTTACTTCCAACAGTGTTTATTTTTACTGGTTTCTAAGAATTTAAGTGTGGGATTTAGGAGCATTTTTATTTCATTAAACAGCAGTGTGCTGCAGGTATAACTCACTTGACAATATTCAGCACCCTTTATGTGCCAAGTTTACCCCATAAAAAATTACAGGAGCTTTAAGTTAGCAGACTTTACCAAACCTCAAGGTTGTGCTTTCTCCTCTTAATCCTCCCATTTCTTAGCCATCGCTGTCCCAATCTACAGTAAATATTTCCAATACTGATGACTGATTCTCACCATTTGGATGCCAGATTTCTGTGATGAATTTCATCTTCGGCGGCCTGAGAGGATAGTCTTTGGGGAACGTAAGATGAGCTTTGAAAACACCGCCTTCACTGTAAATAAAGATAATATTTACACCATATAGCAATTGCATTTACTTAAAAAATATCAAGCTGGATAAGCACCATATTAAGCAATGTGGAGGGAAAAGGAGGTCCCATTCCACCAATTGATAATTTTACAAGGCTTCATGTACAAGGACAAACAAACCAAGAGCTAAGACACGGGAGACACGCTGGCCTGCAGAAGACACAAACAACGTTTGTTTCAGGGCCCTCCCCCTCCCCAGCATACTCCTGGCAAATGCCCAAGCTGGATGAATTTAAAGCTAGACTCATCTACCATTATAGGTATCGTGTGCTTTGATTGAGACACATGGCTCACACTTGGGTCACATGACTGCCTTACAATCAGATGGACTTCATGGCATGCTCGGTCAAGGCAAAGAGCGGAAGGGTCGGCCTCTTAATCCACGCTTTTATCAAGATCTCTTTCCTCTCACTTAAAAACACGTCCCTTAGTTTTGAAATCCTGGGCAAAGGAGGCCTACTATTAACCCTATCTCTGCCACTCATGATTTTATAAACCTCTAAGTCACCTCTCAACTTCCTATGCTCCAGGAAAAAAATCCAGGCCATCTTGCCTCTCTTTATAACTCAAACCCTCTCGCACCCAGCAAGATTCATGTATTACAGAAGGTTACAAGCAGGTACAGAAAATTAGAAACCAGACAGCCTCTTTTTTGCAATAGGGAAGCAATATAAAAGTAGATAAGGCTTGCTATCACTGAAGCAAATTGGTGAGAACACACCTAGAGGATTTTGCATAGTCTCCTTACAGAAGGTGGGGTATGCTTGCATTTGAGGTAATTCGGGGACAGTTAATTAGGTTGATATACTCCCAACGTGACTGTGTTGAAACAGAAAATATTCTGACGGGATTTGAAAGGGTACATGTTGAGATGCTGTTTCCATTCAAGGGTGAATTTAGAACTAGGGAGCACAGTTGCAGAAAGAAGGACCTCCTAAATATCCCAGACAGGAGGAAAAACTTCAAAGGGTATCTTTGGAATACTCTATCCCTCGAGTGAAGCAAATGCTTGGTCATTACGTATATTCAAAGCTGACTTATGCAGATCAGGTAGGAAAGTGGAGTCAAAGCCACCAAATAAATCATGAACCAAGTGATGGACGAGGTGCAGAAGTCTGAATGGCCTACCCCTCTCCATACTTATGTTCTTGTCCTTATTTTAAGGAATAGGAAAAAGGAAAGGAAGCAAGAGAAAAATCAAAAGGAGGAATGTCCAAAAGCAGTCATTGGATAAAACTTCAAATTCACACAGCTACTTAAGAGGTTTAGTCACGCATAGTATCAATTTTTAAGTCATTGAGCTGACTCATTTTGATAAACTCTGCACATGGTTTTAGCCATTATTTTCAGGTGTATTTATGGTAATGTTAGCACCTGGAGCATTGACTGCAAGTGGACTTTGACAAAAAGAAATCATGCTTTACAGTTCACACAGAAATTGCTTGAACATACCTGCAGCATCACATTTAAAACTTGCAGATGCAAAGTAGGCTACTTGGCCTATCAATCCTCTCCACTTAAAATCTCAGCAGTTCTGACAGCCAATTCCACATACTAGCCTTTGCCCCCATATTCCTCAATACCAAAACATATTAACAAATATCTACTAACTTCAGCTCTAAAATTAACAATCACCATCTGCAGAGAGTTCTAATCATTTACCAACCTTTTAATGAAAAGATTTTTCCTAATTTCACTTCCAAGAGCTCAAGTTTGAATTTTAAGTTAATAATTTTGGTCATTTAATCCAAGACTCCTCAACTAGTAAATAGAGTTTTCCCCAATCTTTTCGTTTTAATATTTTGAAACGTGAATCAAATCAGCCCTTAATCTTCTGAAGTCCTAAGAATTTGTCCCTAGCTTGTTTAATAATCACCCCAGCTTCACATCTGGAGCCCCGATATTAGATCATTGAATCACAGAATCCCTACAGTGTGGAAACAGGCCATTCGGCCCTCTGAACAGCATCCCACTCAGACCCATTCATCCACCCGATTTTCCTCGATGTCTAATCCATCTAACCTAAACATTCCTGGATGCTATGGGCAATTTAGCATGGCCAATCCACCTATCCTGCAAGTGTGGGGACTGTGGGAGGAAACTCATGCAGACACTGGGAGAATGTGCAAACTCCACACAGACAGTTGCCTGAGGCTGGAATCGAACCCAGGTCCCTGGCACTGTGGGGCAGCAGTGCTAACCACTGAGCCACCATGCTGCTAAGTATTCATTGCCCTGCCTCCAAGTCCAACACATCCTTCCTAAATTGTCACCAGAACTGCTCATAGTATTTCAGCTGTGGCGTGTCTGGATTTTGTGAAGCTGAAACAAGACTTTCTACTCCCTTGTAGGGTAGTTTAAAAGCCTTTGATAATTGTCATTAACATGACCTGTTTTGCACTTTTCTCATTCAAACACTTAATTTAATCCTATTTATGATGATCACAATTCAAAGTATACATAACATTAACCATTAGGCTATAAACCAAATCTGGTTCATTAATCAATATGGCCCTGCAAAACAGCCAAACAGTAGGCATTGCATCAAATAGAAGACTTGCCTTTTTTTTTTTAAAAAGGAAAAACTCTTACATTCTGAACAAGACAGTTTGGAAGATGCATGTTAACAGATGACAGTATTAAACAAGCTACTTTCCTAATCCATCCAAGTGTTGCCTTATTTCTATAAATACTGGACTATAAAGCAGACTACCTGTTAGCTCTCTAAAAATTGGAAAATGGGTAGAATGCGCTAATTAACAACTCAATTACAGTTTAATTAGAGATCAACAGCTTGATTATTACTGGGACAGAATGCTCTATTTGCTAAATGCTAATATGAGGGGGGAGAAAATAATACATGGAGTCTGTTGTGGAGGCCATTCAAATCAGAACCCAATGCAATATCATAAAACAGCCATCCAGGTGTGCTTGCAGCAGTGGTAGTACCTGTACTTTGGGCCAGAAGGCTTAGTTTCAAGTCCCACCTGCTCCAGAGCTGTGTCACAACATGGCTTACCAGTTTGAAAATATCTACAAACTAAGTACAGTATGAGGAAATGTTCATATGTTGAATCTTTAAAATTGCACCTCTGCATATTTGTGGATTGGGCACACCCTGTATTCAGGACCAAGATCTCAAACCTAGGCTAAGGTCATGGTTTACGAGTAGTCCCTACTCTCCTACATGTTTTACAGACTTGGACAAGCTAGATAAGGCACCACAAAGCACTGGAGAAGTACCAAAAGAAGTGCCCTGTGCCAGACTCCCAAAGCAACTGCTCTAATCAGAGCATGGTTAAGGCCGGAGGCTATCAGTACTACAAAAATGCTTGAGGAATAGCCCTGAAGCACTACTGAAGGATCATGGAATCCCTACATTTTAGAAAGAGGCCATTTAGCCTATTGAATCTACACCAAATCTTCCAAAGATCCTATATTAATTTCAAATTAAAGTTTAACAGTGCAAATATATAAAAGCTGAACAAAATGCAACAAGTTTTAAATCATTCCAGTTTAAAAGTCTTACATGCCATTTGTAGTCCACACTGAAATCTGCACAAACCATTCAAACATTTAAAGCGGGATGAGTTGACACTATGCTGAAACATAGGAAAATCACAGCACTAACAAAATCACATTGCTAGTCACTGTCTTGTGTCATACGATGCAGTCAAAAGCATCCACCATGGTGCTATTTCAGTGTTAAAGTAATTTTGCCTGGGAATAACAGAACAGCATCTTATACCTGAGATAACAAGCATGGGGCTGGATGAACACAGCAGGTCAAGCAGCATCATAGGAGCAGGAAAACTCGACGTTTCGTGACAGTTTTCAGACATGAACTGAAGTTGCTTATACCGCTCCAGAGAGACTTCCACACTTGCGCAGTCTTAAAAAAGAAATGGTCCTAACTAATTTCAAAACACTCATGACTGATGATGCATGATCTTCAACCTTCTGTTGCTCTTCAGCTTCCAAACCAATCAATTACTTCAACTCACTCATCAATACCTCCCTTTTTGAGTTGCCCTGGCCTTGCTGGATTCCATTCTCACTTATTTAACCAGAATTACGCCAGTGACTTCTATTCCTGCTCCCACATTGAAAGATCTTTGTGGCTGCAGTCAAAGCTTGTCTCTATTTAAGCCTCTCTCCCTGGACAGTGGCTAAAACCAGATTGCTTTCAATCCCAATGCCCCTTTTGACCAAGATTCATATCTTCTCCATCATAAAGTCTATTTGCTTCCATTCTAACATTGCCAGTGGCTGTCCCAACCTCATTTCACCTGAGCTGAAGTTCACATTGTTGTTACCTCCATTTGGATGCACTTGGGGGAACTTCCTCTAAAACTGTACTATTTCTCAATTCACACAGATGTTCACCCAAAGCTATTCATATGGATCCGCCAGATTAATTTTAAGTGTCAATTCTTCATGCAACATCCGCAATAATGAACTAGCTGGCATTTAGTGGGGTTCACTAAAAGAGTAAAGGCAGGGATTCAATGACCAATTGGACTCCTGCATTTAGGGATGGCTGATTTATAAAGTGATTAGTCAGCCTCTCCAGCTGATTTATTTGCCAGAGTAGGTTCTCCAGTTATATCAATGCAATTCCATGTTCGTAAAATATTGAAGTGAGAAGAGATATCCAGAAATGTAGTTTTCACTATATGCTACCAGATCACCTGCAACATTGCAGATGGTGAAAGATATACTGTTTATCAACAGTTATGCGAAAAAGTATGACCTCCCCTGCAGTCTTTATTTTCGTGCAATTTCTAAAGTATCGGTAAACAAAACGGCCTGCTTTAAACCATGAGTTCCCTGGAATTTGATAGTATGGACATAAGTTTGAGAAATTTAATGGAAGTGTGAATCAAGAGTAAAGTCACAAGTTGACAGTATGATACAAACAGAAGGAAGCAAATTCAATCAAGTATTCTTTTTAAAATCATTTTGGTTTCTCCACTAAGCTGGAGTTTGAAACTAACATGTCTGTCATGCAATCCTTGATAATACGTCCTTTGCACTGTGCAATTTTAACCATCTGAACAAGCAGGTTGAAGTCCGACAAGTAGTTAAAACTGAAATTATAGCCAGATCGCTTCAGGTTCGAACACAAGTAGGCCAGGTAACCGTTCCATATTCAGGGAATCTGGTCAGCTGGTAAAAGCTTAAGGAGTTGACCTCACTCATTTTTACAGGCCTCTTCATTTTCTTAAAGACATATTTCAATTGAGGTTTCCACAGATTAAAAAAAGACTAACGTTGGATTAAATTCAACAAGCTTGTAGGCCAGGATGACTGTAGTCCTCCCTCTGAAAAGAACCTGCTTTCCATCCCATAACGGAAGGATTCCCATAATCCTTCTTTTGACAATTAATACACAACCCTGTCTCTGATCTTTCAGTCATGAAGTAAAGGGGACAATACAGTCTATTGAGTCCATGTCAGTACAATATCGAGCAAACCAGTCAGTCCCATTCACATTTATCTTTGTAGTCCTTTGAGTTTTGTTTCCTTCAAGCTCCCATCCAACTTCCTTTTGATATTATTGATAAGACACTTCTGCACCCTTCTTTATAAGCCTGGCAGGGATCTAAATAATTTCAGTGAGAAATCTATGCTTCGTTTATCCAGACCTCTTCCCCAGCATCCTCATCTGTGCCTTCACAACTTCTCCTGACTGATGAACATTTAATTGAATCAAAAGCATTTTACATTTATCAAATTTTAAGTAAATAAAAAGTCTTGTTAATAAGGCTCCACCCTATCCAGTAGAGGCATCACTAAATTCACATTTTCAACTGAGGCATCCCATAACCTCCAGTGTAATATCTATTTTTTTAGGCCCTCACCTCCATATTTCTTGACTGTGATTGCACATTATTAACAACTTTCAAAACCATGTCAGGTTCCAACTACATAGAGCTCAACTCCGCTACTGTCTGATCCATCACATTACTTGTCTGCTCATCCAGTACTGGATGTCGGACATTTGTTCTAACCAAAATAGATTAAAGAAACTATTCCCAGACTGATTTCATCTATCTCCCTGGTAACTACTGAAGCTGAACTAGCAAAGATAGTTTTTTGACCATAGCACTATTTAACTGAATAAGCTTCCAATCACATATCCACATCATAAGCAAACTGCCTATCCCCAGCTTCCAACATTGCTCACCTGTGCCTCAGCATATCTGAAATTCTCCACCATTTTCTTATTATCAGAGTAGCATGTTAGCTGGAGAGTCATAGGGTCTGTTTCTGTACTGTATGACCTTTTGGTCCAACCAGCCCATGCCAATGATAATCCCAAACTAAACTAGTCCCACCTGCCTGCTCTGGCCCATATGCCTCCAAACCTTTCCAATTCATGTATTTATCCAAATATCTTTTAAACATCATAATTGTACCCACATCCACAACTTCTTCCGGAAGTTCATCCGCACAAACCACCCTGTGTAAAGAATTTGCCCCTCAGGTCTTTTTTTTTTTTAAAAAAAAATCTCTCTCCTCTCACCTTAAAAACGTCCCCCCAGTCTGATTTATTCACCGTATCTTGTCTTTCAAGGAGTAAGCAGTAAAATTCACATTTAAAGGAAAAACACTAACTTATGAAACATTCTAGCCAAGCGATCAATCCTTCATCCAAAGTGTAACTTTTACCAACTCTTCACTGGCAAAATTTCCACTTCTAGAAAGTTTTGTTACAATTGCTCATTCCATTATGAATTACATGCAATTATTTTTTCTTCCTTATTCCCATCACAATAAGATGACCACAAGCAGGACCAAAACTGGACTGGGATGTGGGGATTGGGCAATGAACAAGGGAAAAAAAAAAAAGTGTTCACGCTCTGAAACTGCTAAACTCAACGTTGGAGTCCTAAAGGCTATAGATACCTACATGGAAGAGGTGGTGTTGCTCCTCCAGCTTACACTAAGCTTCACTGGAGCATTGCAGCAGGCCTGAGACAAATGTTGGCATGGAAACACAATGGTATGTTGAAGTGGCAGGCAACTAAAAGCTCAGGGTCACGTTATAGACAGAGTACAGATGTTCCACAAAGTCTTGTTTTGTCTCCCCAGCGTAGAAACAATCACATTGGGATTAGTGAATATGGTAAACTAAATTGAATGAGGGGAGGGTGTTGGGGAAGTGGGTGAGAGATAGAGGAATATTCACTAGGCAACATCCACCTGAAAAAAAGTGTTTGTTCCTCATGATAGATGCTGCCTGATCTGCTCGGTATTAATCATTGGCTGTTTTTGACAATTCCAGTTTAGACAGTATTTTGAGATAACAAGGTGTAGAGCTGGATGAACACAACAGGCCAAGCAGCAGAGGAGCAGGAAAGCTGACGTTTCGGGCCTAGACCTTTCTTCAGAAATGGGCCTGCTGTGTTCATCCAGCTCTACACCTTGTTATCTCAGATTCTCAGGCATCTGTAGTTCCTACTATCTCTAGACAGTATTTTGTTTGTGTTGATCAAGCAATGAAGCCATTGTTTTTGAAAAAAACAGAACTAATTAGATGAATGAACCCCACTTTCTGAGCTGTTTCCTCACACAATAAAGTGACCACTCCAGGATCAGCCCTTGTTCTGATTCCTCAGCTTTTCCATTTAGCATGCTCCCAGACTACACACATCTGAGTTACTATTTTGGTGGCTAATTAAGGGACACTTTTTGACTACAAGCCCAATGTCTAAAGTAATTCCAGTACTCAACCCAACTAGAGAGAAATTCTCTAGGGAGAAGGAAATCTCTTCAATTAGGTTAAATCATTCTGTACAGTGTAAATTCAGTGCATTAAGCCTAGTTATGAAACAGCCAAATCTCAGGCACAATCTCATTTAAGTATAGACTGAATGGATTTTCCCTCATCATTCTGAACCTTTACATTTCTACTTTCTAGAAGTCGGCCAGACAGGGTCAGACAGTCTGTTACCCTTTGGTCCAATTTGTCCACACCAACTAGATATCCTATAACAGATCTAGTCCCATTTACTAGCATTTGGCCCATATCCCTTTAAACCTTTCCTATTCATCTACCCACCCAGATGCCTTTTAAACCAGATGCCACCACCACTTCCTCTATCACTGTATGGAATGAGATGCCAAAGCTGACCCTTGTGTCCCTTTAAAATCCCACACCACCACCCCCCAAACCAACCTTAAACCTATGCCATCTAGTTTTCAACTTCTCTACCCAAGGGAAAAAAAAAACTGGTGGCAATTCACCTTATCCATGCCCCTCATGAGTTTATCAACTTCTGTAAGGACACCCTCAGCGTCTGATGCTCTATGGTAAAAAGCTCAATCCTATTTAGCCTTTCCATAAAGTTCAAACCCTCCAATCCTGGCAACGTCCTTGTAAATCGTTTTTTGAAAACTTTCAAATTGAACATTTTTACTATAGCAAGGAGACCAGAATTGAACAAAGTATTCTAAAAGTGGCCTCACAAATGTCCTGTACAACCGCAACATGGCACCATAACTCCTATACTCAATATTCTGACCAATGAAGGCATATCAAATGCCTTCTCAACATCCTGCCTGCCTACCTCTGACTCCACTTTCAAGCAAATACACACCTGCACTGCTAGTTATTTGTTCAGCAACACTCCTCGGGACCCTACCATCGAGTGTGTAAGTCCTGCCCTAGTTTGCTTTTCCCAAAATGCAACACCTCACATTTACCTAAACTAAACTCCACCTGCCACTCCTTGACCAACTGGCTCTACTGATTAAGGTCCTGTTGTACTCCGAAGTAACCTTCTTCACTGTCCACTATACCAGCAATTTTGATGTCACTGCAAACTTACTAATCATATCTCCTATATTCACATCCAAACCATTTATAAATGGCAAAAAAGTGGCCCCAGCACTGATCCTTGCAAAGTGCAGCTGATCACAATAACACAGTCAAGTCAGAAAAACAACCCTTTATTTCCTACCCTCAATCCAACTTTGTATCCAGTTGGCTAGTTCCCTCTGGATTCCACGTGATCCAACCTTACTTGCCAGTCTACCATGCAGAACCGTATCAAATGCTGCTCACATCCAGCCTCAAAGATAGCAGAAAGCTCCAACAATGCTGAGTTTTGCTTACCAGTTAAGTACCCACAGACCAGTTTTCAGTATGAATGGACTCAGATAGCTGATACACAGAAGTACTGTAACATAAAATTTCTGACTTGCCACAGAAATTTTACACTTGCACCAGAATTGGCTCAGATTAGTCAACCAAAACAGATTGGAGGTGCTGTAGAATTCTACAGCCCTGGATTATAATCTTTAGATTTTCCAGTTTCAAAATAGTTGCTTCTGTGGAGATCCAGGGCTGAGAAACTGAAGATATCCTACTCTCACTTCATAGCTCCTTTGATAAAGAGATAACAAAGTGTGCAGCTGGATGAACACAGCAGGCCAAGGAGCAGAGGAGCAGGGAGGCTGATGTTTTGGGCCTAGATCCTTCTTCAGAAAACAGGTCCTTCGTTGTTTTATACTACTGAGCAGTTTCACTACCATAGCTTTGGTCAATGATACAACCAACAAGCTCTGCAGCAGAATGGCAGTGTTTACATCACATTGCATTCAAGTTACAGATAAACACAAGTTCAAGAGCCCCACTAGAAAACTGCTTATAGTAGTAGAACCTCACTCTTGAATCCAAATGAACACATTGTCACTACAACTTCAATAAAAGATCCACCAAAACAGCAAAACGATATGGTACAGGTTATGTTTAAATGTGTTGCATATACTAATGAATACGCTATTTGCTGTTTCAGGTAGTTCTGCTATAACAAGTCTTTCACTAATGTAAATTGACTAACACAATTGATGAATAGTGGACACTGTTTGGATAACAAACTTTCTGCTTTACAGGTATAAAGATTTCCTTATAACACAATTTCTATAGCACGGAGGTCACACAAGAATGCAAGCATCACATTACAGGAGAACTACCTGTACTTCCACAGAAAGTTGCTTTAGAGACACAATTACTCACTTCTTAGGGTTAGAGGGACCAAAGCGCAGACCTCCCGTAACTTCAGGACGATTAAATAATCTAAAATTTTACACAGTACAATTTCATACATGGCACCAATTAAGAACGTCATTTGTCTTGAAGTCAGCATACTTTGCTATGCTAAGTCTGTTCCTCTATATTTAAGAGCAGTACAAGTCTGGTAAGACTAATTTTACTTCTCGTTACACCCAAAAGATACTTCCTACGTTAGTCATGAAAGACATTTGACAAGTTATTTCATACAGCAGACTCACATTCATCAAGCGGACTTAAGAGTGGGTTTAAGTCATTTCATGCGACTTGGTACAGTTTCATCCAAAAGGTCTTGGCTGGAATAGTGTATGAAGCACTCACTATCTGGCATGGTTACAACTGAAGAGGGGCAATTTTATTAGGAAGGCCTATTCAAAAACAGAATGGAATTTTTGAATTACTCATTTATTATTCCTCCATTATAGCCTGAAAAACCCATTTCAAACAGCCTAAAAAATTAAGTGTGTAAAGTTTACACAATTGCAAAGTTTTTTTTAAAAACTCCCTTCTGAGAATGGGAGCAGATCATCAACTATGTATAGTATTGCAAATTAGCTTTTTGGTGTATGTCAGACTCCTCAGAGAAAAGGGGAAAACAAAGCAAAATCCTAAGAATAGGCCATGGATTCAATACTTACTATAGCGTGTCAGGAGGGCCTATGATAAGTACTTCCCATCTGTATAGGTCATTATCATCGATCAATCCTGCTGAAAAGCCGTCAACGGGATTCTTGTTCAGCTCTAGAATGATAAGGATGGACAAAAGATTACATTTCAAGTTTCAATATTTCACACATCACAACAGAGCACCATTCAAAACCAAATTATCCTGACTTTCGTCTGCAAGACTGAAGACTATCGCGAAAACATGTACAATATTGTTACTCAAAAGTTCAAAAGAATTAAGATTTTTAAAATTGCAGTGATAACAAAACGTGGCATTGGATAGAATCAGCTTAAACTACATTTTAATGGCCAAGGTAAGCATGAATACATTTCTACCACATGCTTAGCCCAAGCATACACATGCAAGGGCTCTTGTGGTACAGTAGTGTCCTTCTGTGCCAGAAGACCTCAGACAGATAGGACTTTAACCCAGAAGTGTAGAGTAACAGCTTCAAGCAGGTTGATCAGAACATACTTGACAACACTCCCAAATGCAGAGCAGACAACACAGGAACAAGCCATTCACTCTCCATCTCCCACCTTGGCATGTGGCACCTATTTACAACATTGACACATCCTTCAACCATAAACCATTATGATGGGCAACATGTTCAGGCATACTCCTGAATTGAAGACAAAAATCAAATTGTGGACACCAAAAAACCAAAACCTGCAAAAAGAACAAAGAACAGTCTGGGACAGGAACAGGCCCTTCATGCCCAAGACTATACTGACACAGCACCTTTCTGAAGTAAAAACCTTTTGCCTTTATGCAGTCTGTAATTCCTCTATTCCCTGCCTATTCATGCATCTGTTAAGATACCTCTTAAGCATTACTGTTCCTATTACTTCCTCTGGCAGTGCATTCCACTCAAAACACTTGCTTCTCATCTCCTTTTGCCGTAAACTTGTGCATCCTGGTAATAGTTTTTCCTAGAGTGGAATGTCAATCTCCATCAGATCAACCAAGTTTATCCAATCTCCGAGAAGTTAATATCCTCCAAACTGGGCCACAGCCTGGTAAACTGTTTCCACATCCTCCTGGTACTGTAGCAACCAGAACTGTATGCAATATTCCAACTATGGCCTCACTAACGTTCTATACAGCTGCAACATTACTTGCAAATTTTTAATACACTATGCTACTTTGAGGGAACTATGGACCTTTATGTCAAGATCCCTCTACGTTGATACATTTAAGGATTCTGCCATTTACTGTGTTATTCCCTCCTGCATTAGACCTTCCAAAATGCATTACCTCTGATTTGTCTGGATTAAATTCCATCTGCATTTCTCTACCCAAGTCTCCAGCCTATCTATATCCTGCTGTATCCTCTCAATCCTCCTATCGACAGCTCCCCAAATCTTTGTGGCATCTGTAACCTTATTCACCTATATTCTCAATTGTTTACATGTATTAGAAACAACAGGGATACAGCACTGATCTCTACAGACCACCACCAGTAACAAGTCTGCAGTCAGAAAAACACCTTTCCTCTGCTACTGTCCACCTTCTTTGACCAAGCCAGTTCTGTATCCAAGTTACCAGCTTGATATGCATCACATGTAACTTCACCTTCTGCATCAGCCTGCCGTGAGAAACCTTGTCTAAAGTCCATGAAGACACTATCCACGCCCTGTCCTGAAACATCTTTGACACCTCAAAAACTCAGTCAAGTTGGAGACACCACCTTACCCACACAGTCCTGCTTATTGCTAAGTGGACCATATTTCTCTGAATCAGAACATTCCTGGCAACAGGATTTACTCCAATAATTTCCCTAGTACTAATGTAAGACTCACTGGCCTGCACTTTACCAGAGATTGTTTAAGGGCAATGGTGACAAAAGGAACAACATTGACTAGTCTCCAGTACTCTAACATCTCTCCTATGACTAAAGAGAACACAAAAACTCTGGACAAGATACCAGCAGTTTTCTTCCTGGCCTCCCCTCAGTATTATGCGATCTGTCCCAGCAGATCCTGGGGACCTGTCCACCTTATTGCTTTTCAAAACACCCAATACCACCTCTTTTTAAAAATATTGACATGCCCTAGAATAACATATCCCTCTTTAGACTCACCATCAACCATGTCCTTCTCCTTTGTGAATACCGATGCGGAGCATTCATTAAAGGAATTCACCCACTTCCTCTGGCGTCATGCGCAAATTCCCTTCTGTCCCAGAGTAGACCCACTCTTTCCCTAGCTACCCTCTTGCTCCTGGTACAAGTATAAAACAGAGACTTTCCTTAATCCTGTTGGCAAGGTTATTTCATACCCTTTTTAGCCCTTCATTTAAGTTGTGTCCTGCTTTATATTCAAGGACTCTCTCTTCAATTTTCTGAACCTTATGTATGCCTCCTTTTTTTTTTTGACTAGGGTCACAATTTCTCTTACCATCCAAAGTTCCTGAAACTGGTGATCCTTATTCTTAATTTTTACTGGAGCATTCCAGTCCTGAACTCTAGTCAACTGGCCTTTTAAAAAAAAAAGGTTCCCACACATCAGATATGGATTGACCCTCAGTCATCCCAATCCACCATCCCTAGTTCCTGCTTAATATTGTCAGTTAGCCTTCCCCAGTTCAGTATTCTCAGCCAAAGATTATTCTTAATCTTATCCAAGTAACTTTAAAAACTTATGGTTTGTATGGAATTACATCACTGTTCCTGAAATACTCCCCCATTGAAACTTCGATCACCTGGTTGGGCTCATTCCACCAGGTCTAGTATTTGGCCCTTCCCAAATGGAGTGTTTACATATTGCTTCAAGTAACACTCCTGGACGCATCCAACAAACTCAGGCAATGTAGGGCAAGTTTAAAATTACTCACCACAATGACCCTATTTCAATGTTTTTCCATAATTTGCCCACAAACTTATTTCTCTAACCACCCACTGGCTGTTATGAGGCCTGTAGATCAACCCCAAAGTGCACCCTTCCTGAACTTCACCCATAAGACCTTGCTTTGACGAGCCCTCCAAGGTGTCTTCCCTCAGTACAGCTGTGATGTTCTCCCTATTCAGTAATGCAACTCCCCCCACCCTCTTTTACATGCCTACTATCTTATCTGAAAGCTCTAAATCTCAGAACATTAGGTGCCAGTCTTGTTGCTCTCTCAACCAATTCTCTATAATAGAGACAGTCAGAGTTATATGTATTCATCCAAGGTCTAAATTCATCTGCCTTACCAGTCATACTTCTCACAATAAGTATCTCAGGCCACCATTCCTGCCATGTTAGGTAACCTCTCATTTTCTGCTCTTCCTTAGTCTCTCACTCTTCCTCAGTCATTTCACATACTGACTTACTGCTCTGGTTCCCACCCTACTGCTACACTAGTTTAAAAACTCCTTCCAACCCCAATGAACTAAATCTACTCTCTCACAGAAACTGTCCTCTTTGCAAAAGATTTGAGGAGTTTTCTGTAGAAAATCCACAGCCACATTTCAGCAGTTTGCATCCAGAGGGAAATTAACCTGGTTCAAACTTTAAAGCTTTTTATTCAGAAAATACACCTGAGGCCACAAAATAGTTTATAGTCTTAGCTGGTTATTATAAGATTTGAGAAGGTGCGTGCAAATAATAAAAACAGTTAATTCAGCTTAAATTAACAGCACAGTGTCCTCAAAAGAAAAACCTTGCCAAGTTGGTTATCATTCTTATCAACACAAGGAAACTTTCATCTGCATGGATCAAAATCAAAGCTAATGCCACGTTGCCTGACATGGCTCACTAATACACCGTTATTTATTGCCAGCCCCTAACCAAGGACTAATCACCCACATTGATCTTAAAACAGGAACACCACAGTCAGATCTTGACGACATTTGTCAAAATATTGATCAGTTGTCAGGTTTCTAAATGACCCACAAGTTGAAGGGACACTTGTTCAAGGAAGAAAAATATTTGCTTTTTCCACTTCTGCTCAGAGTGCTTCTAAAATGACAACGCATTTAGATTCTGCAGGACTGGTCTATGAAGTGCTAAAAAAGTTACACTTTAAAGGGCAGCGGTGCAACAGTTTGTTGGAGAAAACAGTAACACAACATTAATTGAATAACGATTTTAATTTTGCTTGGCTGGCAAAAAACAGTTGAGGTGCGCGGGTGACGGATTGCACTTGTGTCATCACCAAGGAGGGTGGAAATATGCAAATAAGCCAGGCCAGCATAGCAACATCAATGTGTTCAGCCTTCATCATAACAGATCTGTCAAAATGAGCTGTTGGAAAGAATAGGGTGCTTTTGGTGAAAAAGGAGAGATTAATGGAGACTGCCCATGAACAAAGGCCTGTTAAGCATCTGGATACTGTGTCTGAAATGGCAGGCAATGAAGAGAAGAATCAGAGCACAAAAGCCTAGATTTGTAGATGGTTTTCCCGCCAAGTTGAATATCAACTGTTAAACGTAGACAGAGCATGCTAAAATTATTTTAAACAAACTGAAGAATGCTGTCACAAAAAGAACACTGGTTAAGAGAATGTACCACCCTTGAGTAAATGTACAGCAGGCTTGCTTTACAAAAGTTTTGAAAAATCTTGCAGTAAAACTATTCTCCTAGATTTAGCAGTAATTGCATGTGTCTTGAATGCTGTTAGCTTATTACTCCTTTTAAAAAGAATTGAGGTTATCAGTTACTATAGAATGCGTTTTGCTGAAAAATAACATTGAAGCTTCTCATTTTGCACTCAAGACCATTCACAAGAAATATGAGATTAAGGAAAAAAAATACTACATGACAGGAGAGCACTGAATTGTTAGTGAGTAAATTCTGATATATCAAGATGTTGTTATGTACTTGTTCATAACGACTGACAGTTAACTGGCAAGCTTTAATTCAAGTTTAAAGACAAGTTAAACTTGATGGGTCAAGGCACTGGTTCATTGCTCAGGTCAAAAAATGGCTACCATAGGTGATGTGCACACATATTCACCTGCGAAGAGCGCTTCAGGCTTGCAGTGCGGTGTACTTATTTGTAGTGACTGACAATCCTAAATTGGTTGTCAGCATAATTTTTTTGCACTGGTTTGCAAAGCAAATGCTGTCCAAATGTAGAATCACATCTAATGGAGGAGACAGTATTAGACGTTTTGCAAGCACGAGTGGATATGGCCAGTACCAGCATTCCCTCTAATTTTCTTTCCTGCTCCCCAAGCCTCCAAAGGCTTGTCCACGGGAGCAGTTTCTGGAACCGAAGTCAATGTCACGATTAGCACGCCAACACTGATCACCACGCACGGAATCTTGGAGCCAAGATGAAACATTGTCAGTACCTTACACGTTATAAGGACCCAGCATTACAGATACCGTCTTCAGCCAATTTGATTCACTCCACTTGATATCAAGAAACGGTTGGACACACTGGATATTGCAAAGGCTATGGGCCCTGACAACATTCCAGCAAAAGTACTGAAGACTTGTGCTAGGAATAATGAGTAACTTTTCATGATTGAAAAAAAGAGAACTAGAATCACGAGAGCCTCCACCCAATACATACTTCTGCCAAGAAATTCTGGCAGGAAAACAAAATTTGGCTATTAGCCTGAAAAAAGTTAACCTTATGTCTGGTTATTATTATTCTTGGAAAAAGTAGTCAGTCAATCATTCCCACAACTTTCAAGATATAACCAAATTCCTTCAGGGACAGCATGTGCACACAACAAAAAAATTGCACAAGCATCAGTTTGCCTTATTTAAAAAGATCATTGCGAGAGGACCTTGAGGAAAAGGAGTACACTGGTTTTACAATTTGTGCTGGCAGATTAAACTAATTTCAATGCAACATTTGGCTGGCAATGATGTGTTTTAGCACATTAAAATTGTTCAATTATCTCAGTTTCCACTTCAAATAATTTGAAGTAGTTAATTCTAAAGATGTTAAAACAAAACGTCTTTACAAATTCTCGAAATCATCTCTATTCCAAACCTAGATTACACATTTGTAAAAAGGCATTTCTGCAGCACTGCATGTATAATTACATGATAACATGACTTATACCCTTTGCAATTCAGAAGTCTGTCACAAATGTTTAGATAATGTAAATTTGTTAGTAAACTTGGAAAGGTTTGGGCTGTTAGAAGGGTACATTGTGTTTCGAGCTCGAGAATGTTACTTGTAGCATAGATAAAGCAGAACTAGTTGATAATACGTAGTTGGATGTTCACAAGACTTTTGACTTTACCACAGGTCAGGAAACAAAATTACAGCACAATGGATTGTGGTAATATAGTGGTTCATATTGAAGATTGGTTGAGAGAAAGCAGAGGAGTAGGAACAACTTATTTTCAGGATGCCAGGCTGTTACTAGAAGGGCTATGCGGATCAGTACTTGAACCACAGCTGATGTGGGGACAAACCGTAATATTTCCTACTTTCTGATGACAAAATTAGGTGGTGTGAATGAGAGTTGCAAGAGGATACAAGGTTTCAAACAGACCTGGCCAGGCTAAGCGAATTGGCAAGAACAAAGCAAAAAGAATAAAACATGAATAAATAGAAAATCATCCACTTCAGTCGATTATTTGTTTCGATAAATTGGGGGGTGCGGTTTGGAAAGTGTGCTCAAAAGGGCTCTGAAATCCCTATTCAGAAGTCATTCCCTCATGAAGTAAAAAGCTACCATGAAGAGTAGTCCAAACATGGCAAACAAAGACAAGTTATGTTAGCACATCTTTTTCATTACACTAAGTCTCTTCCTTTAAACTAAATCTGAGGATTGGGAGGATTTTTAAAATCAAACATAACAACAGTACTAATGAGAGAAAGCAGGATATAAGGGAAAGCTAGCTAGAGATCCAAGACCAGAAAAGGCTTTAGGTGCAAGAGGAAGAAGAGTGTAAATACTCGTTCAGTGCTTCCAAAACAATCTTCCACCGTGACCCCATTTTTAAATAAGTCACTTTGCCTTAAAACAAAAACTATCAGCAGACAGCCTTCTTACTCTCACCTTCAACTGACTACTCAAACAACATGGAGACTGCGATAATACATTAAACTTAGTATTTGAAGTATTATTTTTTTTATCCAGTTACCAACAGCGTCAGTTCACAAAGTGCTGGTTAAAACAGTCTGCTTTATATTATGTCCTCTACTTTCCCTTTATCTGTCCTGCTGGTTACCATAAAAGAATTCCAGTAAATTTGTTTCGACCAGATTTCCCCTCATGAACCAATGTGGACTCTGCTTAATCATGTTATGTATTTCTAAATACTCTATTACATGCTTTATTATAAACTAAAAATTTTCCCAATAACAGACATTAAGCTAACTAGCCTACATAGTTCCCTGTTGTTTTGTCTCCTTCCCTTTTCAAATAAAATTACTACATTGGCAGTCCAAGGGTCTTATCGGCATTTAACCCCATTAGTTTCACTTGCACTTTTTCCTCAAGCGACTGTTGTTGTACTTAATCTCCTTTAGGCCCTTGAATATCTAGTAATGTTGGAATGCTATTAGTGTCTTTTATTGTAAAAAAACAACAAAGTATTTATTCAACTCCTCTGCCATTTCCTGGTTCCTCATTATTTATTTCCCCAAGCCTCATTCTCTAGGGAGCTCATGTTCACTTTAGCTTCTCTCTTCCTTTTCATATATTTAAAAAGGCTCTTGTTATTCATATTGATATTACGAGCAAACCTCTAAGCCATGTGCATGCACAGCCACTCAAAAGGTTCCACAGATGGCAGCAATGTTTGGTTCAGAACCTCAGAGGTCCAAGCAGCTGGAAAGCAATTGAAGAGAATGCTGCTTGAAAACTAGCCCTCAGTTTATTTTTCTCCCCCTCCATTTTTGGCCTTATTTTTTAAAGAAACAAACAAAAAAAAAACCCACTTTCCTTTTCCTCTGGCGTACCATTTATCCACGACTGAAAGAAAAAAGCAAACTGATGCTATCCTTAACTTCCCTGGGTAAACACAGTTGACTTAACCCCCTTTTTGGAATCCTCCTTTCTCAATGGAGGATGAATCACAATGTTTTTTCCCCCCAGTATCTGCCACTCAGTTCTTTTTGCTAAATTCCTTTCCTAGTCCACTCCAGCTACGTTTTGTCCCCCATTTATTTGTAATTACCCTTGTTTAAGGGTAACAGTGATTTCTGACTCAAGTTCCTCCCTCTCAAATTGAATGTTAAGTCCAACCATGTTACAGTCACTGCTTCGGAGGGGATTTTTGCTCGGACATTTGTTAAATATGTTTCATTACACATCAGCAGATCCAAAAGAGCCTGATCCCTGGATGGATTCATCACATTGTTCTAGGAAAGTATACCAAACACCAAATTCTTCCACCAATTAGCAGGCTTCCCTTGCTAATCTGACTATCCCAATCTATAAGATTAAAACCACCTAAAAAGAATGCATTGCCTTGGTTACATATGTAATTATGTCCTAACTTATTCTCTGCATCACTGTATAGCTACACAGTTAGGGGCCTATAGATTACTCCGACCACTATCGTTTTTCCTTTATTTCTTACTCCACTATATGGACTGAGTCTTCAGATTCAAGATCATTTATGGTCATCATACTTCTGTCCCATATAAAGTCCTAATTTACCACCCATTCCTTGCTGCCTCTCCTTTCATAAGGAGGGAATATTCCCTTAAATATTTAGGTCCCAGCTTTGATTCCCACACAACCATGTCTTTCCTTGATGGCTATAAAATGATAAGAACATAGAAGCAAGAGTACACCATTCAGCCACTTGAGCCTGTTCTGCCTTTCAATGAGATCATGCCTGATCTGTGATCTAACTCCTTACATCTGCCTTTGGCCCAGATCCCTTAATACTTTTGCTGAACAAAATTGCAGATTTAATCAATTCATCCAATATCAATTGTTTCAATTCTAGGGAAAACCAATCTAATTTGAACACTCTCTTCATGGTTAATACACCCTTCCTAAAGTGTGGTACCCAGATTTGCTCTCTGTACACCAGGTGGGGTCTAACCACAGTGTTGTATAACTACAGCATAACTTCTGCATCCCTATACTCCAGCCCTTTATATTTCAAGGCCAGTATTCCATTAGCTTCCTTGTTCTGTAAAATCACTCCCATTATCTTGTATTTGGGCTGTTAAATGCATTTAATTTGTCCGATTACTACGCATATTCAAGGAAATAGTCAGTCATTCATTTTGCCCTTTTGCCATTCATTTCCACATTTTGACCTTATTTGCTGTTTTTTTCCCCCCTTAAAAAAAGCATGTTTTTATATTTTGTCCATTCTTGTCCCATTCAGAGCATCACTACCCTTTTTAGTTCCAATGTGGTTGAGGAGTACTGGATCCTTCCCTGCCCTTTCCAAGTTCTTTTCCAGGCCCAAGAATAGGTCCTTATCTTGACATCACATAGGCAACAGTCTTTGCAACTCCGCATCTCAGCTGCGGAGAACAGGATCTATCCCTCAACAGAACTATTTCCTTTCACCACTTGAATGGCTCCCCATACCAAGGTGCTATAAGGGAGTTTGTTCATCCCTGTTACAATCCCCACTCCCAACCGCAGAATTTGCGAGAACGTCATAACTGTTGGACAATTGCAGGGACTGAGGCTCCTCAATTTTAGCCCCTAGGTCCCCATACCTGCATTACCTAATCTGAAGGGGGCTGACCAACCTCTGCAAAAAGTGCCCTGGTAAGGGCAACGTCTACAGCCTCTCAACGGGGATCTGAACTCCAAGTTGCAAACCTTCACTGCAAAGTATACTACTAGAGATTTTTCAAAATTCCCACTAACCAGAAGGTAGCTAATGTTACCATACTTTTCAAGAGGAGAAAGAAAAAAAAAAAAAAAAAAGCAGGAAATTATACTCTAGTTAGCCTGACAATATCTCTGGAAACTCAGATTAAGATGCATTCAGATATCAAGGGAATCAAAGAATATAAAGAATACTACAGGAGGGTGCAGACAATGTAGAAAATCAGTATTGATCTTATTGAATGTTGGAGCAAGCCTGACCGTCTGAATGACCTTTTATTGCATTCACACAAAATCTAAATTCGATGTTAATTCCATTCAGCAAGTCAATCAGGCAGAATTTCTTCAGTTTCTCTCTCTCTCCACCAATCCACTACCTACATTCAGTCTGATTGACAGGAAACTTCTGTAAAATTGTCTCTTCGCTTAAGTCATTAGGTAGCGCTCTCACTTGAGACAGAAGGCTGTGGGTTCGGAATCATGCTCAGCAACCTGAATACAATTTAAGACGACAATTCAGTGCAGCAGTGATACATGTGGCTTTGGATGAGGTAGTAAATGAAGGACTCAGCTCTCAAATGGATAAGAAACTGTAATGTATTGAGGCAAAGTTCCTACTGTGTTACATGAATATGATCTGAGAAAGTATCCATGGCAGCCCAGTTTGTTTATCCTTAAATCATTAAGGAAAGATTCTGGTGAAACTGATTACTTATGGTCACATTACACAGCTCCTTATCAAAGTAATAAATTTGTCCAGTCAAGATACCCATTTTAAAAATGCATTTATATTCTATTTTCCCGCCTGAGCATCCAGGAAGGCTGGCAGAAAATTTACAAACAGGCATGTACTCCAGGATATTTAAAGGAAAAAGTTTTGCTTCAGACTTTTGGCCATGTTACCAAGAGTAACTGATGCTTGGTGGCATTTTAAAATTGTGAAATCATGATTTCCAGACATTAGGACCTAAGTCAATAGATGCTTGTCAGCTTACGCAAAAAACCTGTTTTGCTAGTGCATCAGCTTTAGCTAGTGATCTAGTGACAAACTGAAAAACTAACAATCAAAGCACAAAGACAAAGGCTGAGCAAAAGAAAAGTCTGAATATTAAACAAATACTGCAAAAATTTAAGATAACAAGCATGGGGCTGGATGAACACAGCAGGTCAAGCAGCATCATAGGAGCAGGAAAACTTGACGTTTGGGGCCTAAACCCTTCATCAGAAA
>JAHRHZ010000190.1:125950-138676 GCA_024137785.1 Ginglymostoma cirratum | reverse complement strand
TTTTTTTCTGATGAAGGGTTTAGGCCCGAAACGTCAAGTTTTCCTGCTCCTATGATGCTGCTTGACCTGCTGTGTTCATCCAGCCCCATGCTTGTTATCTCGGATTCTCCAGCATCTGCAGTACCTTTTATCCCTTTACCACTGCAAAAATTTAATTGTGCAAAAGTAGATCAAACCTGAAAATGTAATCAGTTTGCGGAGTAACAATTGCATCTTAATTTTTTTTTTAAAAATCCACAACCTGCCAAACAAGGAGATAGAGTTAGTCACGAAAGCGGTTCGCCCATTGATGTAATACATAAGCCTAGTTGGGAAAAAAGCAGCATCAGGTTGATCAACAAATACACCACCGATCAAACAATTCAACGTTCTTATGCAATCTTCACAGAAGATGAGGAAGCCACAATATGTGCCACATCTAAGCATTTGCAGTTGAATGGACTAGGATTACAGATACCAGATAGGACCAGAAAATTAAGCAGTCTGGAGGTTCTGTGCAAGCAATCAGGAAGTGTAGCCAAATACAGGCCAGGTACAAGAACAACATTTTTTTTGAGCGTAGAGTGGGGAATTGGAAAAAACTATTGTTAGGGATTTTTGTCAAAAATTGAGACAGACCGTAAGTCATAGAAATAGGCTATTCAGCTAGAGTCTGCCCTACTGTTTGTTGAGATTATGGCTGATCCAATAATCCACATCTCCACTTTCCTACTTTTTCCACCCCCATAACCCTTGAATCCCTTACTGATTAAACATCCATTTCAGCCTTAGATACACTTAATGACTCCGCATAAACAGGAACTGGGGTTTCCTGCTAGAGTCAGGATTCCACTTTGGGGAAATATTTCTTTAAAATTACAACCGAGATGGGGATATGGCTGGCAAGGCCAGCATTTATTGCCCGTGCCTACATTCCCATCTCTCACGGCTTCTGCTGGCCCTTGACGTATTTGCCTATACTAGCTGTATTTCAAAGCCGGTGTTTTATTGCTTGTGAATTCTTGTCTATGAGCTCAAGACACCCCAAAACTATAAATCTCGCAGAAGCAAAGAGAAAGTGGAACTTCTGCTATGTCAACAGACAGCCAAATACACTGATCTGACTCAACACAAAACACATTTAAATTTAAAGGTATACACATACATTACTCAGATTAAAAAGAAAGAGTCAATTGTAAACTTTTGCTCATCTTGCAACATAAATGCTGCAGCTTCTCCAGCAGAGGGAGAAAAATGCTGAGCCATCACAATAGACTGCAGCATAGAATCACAGATGAATAAAAGAGGTAAGCTTCTTCTGAGGCTATTATACAATCTTAATCATTCCTGCAAACCCAAAAACTTTGATACACACACACACAGAAGCAAGCAGGTAATTGAGAGACTGGGGGTATATGGGTGGAAAGAGGAATAATGGATTCCAGGCACGCAAAAAAAAAAAGTCAGCCTCTGAAAATGACAATGACTAGGTCTAAGCCTGCACCACCTTACTGTCCAGAAATAGGGGAGTAAAATAAGACATTTGCACTTGGACTTATAGATATGAATTTTCTTCTGCACAAAGTTAAAGGACAAATTCATAATGGACATTAACATTACGATTACACAACTCTCACATTTAAAATCAACAGCCATCAGATCAAAAGCAAGCAGTTACAGCAAACCACAAAGTCCAAATATTGAGAATTCCTGATACAGGCACTATATCAATGCGCCTACCACCTTGTAACCTTGATTCAGTCCTGTCTGCACAAGGAAAACAGGTCAAATCATACTGGAAGCTGACTTAGGTGAACACTTGTCCAAGAATTGTAACCAGTTAAGCGCACACATGAATGAGTAGGGCACTCCACTCCCTCAAGTCTACACTACCATTCAATAAGCTCTTGACTGAATTATTTCACATTCCTGCCTGCCCCTGAAAATCTTTCATTTCTTTGCTTAGAGAATTTACGCCTTTAGATTCAAGGGTACTACTTTCACCAACTTTTGAGGAAGAGAGTTTCAAAACACCTACCTTACTCCAAAGAAAAGCTTACGTCTTGAACAGACAACTCCTTATTTTTAAGCAGAGACCCCCAGTTCGAGATTGTCCCACAACAGAAAATTTTCCATGTCTACCCTGTCAAGACCCCTCAGGATCTTTCTGTTCTAAACTCAGCTCTATATTCTCACCAGTTAGAGAAATTTTCATTCATCCTGCCAAAATGGACAATTTTGCATTTTCCAATACTATATTTCATTTACCAAATCATTGCACACTTACATAACCCTTTGTACCATCCACGAGTCTTCTTCTCAACTCACTTTCCTACTGACAGGTCCCATCAGCAAGTTTAGCAACTGTACCTTCAGTCCTTCACCCAAGTTCAAGTTTCAGATTTAAAAAAATTCTTGCTAAGTTCTGCTACTTTAGCTGAAGTCAGCATATTTTACTCCCGGGGTGTATATCAGAATGAAAATAGTATTCCAAACCTAATTGCACATTACCTCACTTCAGACAGTTCAGTCATTATGGAGAGAAGGTAGAACACCAACCAAAATTTGAGCGTTCAAGTTAGCCCAAGGCAACATTTTTGCCAAATAACAGATTGGAATGGAAGTGAAGAAGTGTTTTTTAAACAAAAAAGGTTATGTCAGAGTCAGTATCTGCAAGTTGGTTAGCCAGGTCAATTCTGAAATGTCTAAATACAGCCAAGAGCTCAGACCTGGATGATGTCACTAAAATATACTCTGAATAATACTTTATGTTGGTGCAGTAACCATGCACAGGGATCCCACAGGCTTCAACACCTTCGATACAACACAGACAAGTCTCAAATGCAGTTGAAAAGAAAAAAATACAATTCATTCATTACCAAGAAAGTGGAACTGATGGAAATTTTTGCTGCATTGGGATAGCTTGACAGACTGAAGTGCTGGATAGGCAATCATATAGAGTAAAGTTTAAAAAAACCAACTTTGGCCATTTGGCATATGCTAATCGCACTTGAATTAGAAAAGCAAAAAAATACTGTGGATGCTGGAAGCCTGAAACAAATGCAGCAAGGTGGAGAAACTCAGGAGCACCTCCAACAGCAGAGAGAGAGATAGCACGCACATTTGAGAGAGACAGAGTTAACACTTCGAGTCTGTTACCATTTTTATTCAGAACTGAGGTATTCTGAAGAGTGACACAGGACATTAAAACATCAACACTCTCTCCCCCCACAGGTGATGCCAAATCTGCTGAATTTCTCCAGCATTGCATCTGTTTCACTTGTGTTAGTGATAGACTTGCAAGTACAATTGTTAGAGGCCTTAACAGTGTTTAAAAAAAATCATCCAGTGATAACACTTCAAGTAAAGCACCTACTGAATGTTCCATTCAAGCTCATCTACAGTAGGTACCAATTGAAAGCCATATTTACTACCATCTGGTGATTTGAGAAAGCAATAAAGCATTTACCAAGCACGGGGCTGGATGATCACAGCAGGTCAAGCAGCATCATAGGAGCAGGACCTTGACCTGCTGTGTTCATCCAGCCCCATGCTGGTTATCTCTGATTCTCCAGCATCTGCAGTACCTTTTATCTCTAAAGCATTTACCAGTTCACTTAAAAACAACATCTGAAAAGGGCACAATCCTGAAACTGCAGAATATATTGTTATCACACTTGAGTACTTAATTTAGACGGAATGTTGGAAGTTGTTTATCTAGGATTGTTAGCATAACAGTCTCTCAACAAATCACACTTTCATTCAATTGTGGCTTGTAATTCAAGAGAAAGGAAGCTGGAATAAACTAAGCAACTCAAACAATAAACCTATATAAAAGATGGCAGAGAGGAGAAACAAGAAGCAGAAGCACATGGCAGCAATCATTAATTTTAAGTTTCACTGCCAAGTGCTCTTGAATTCAAAATTGAAATCAGTACTTCATATCCAAGTCTGGCATCATGGCTCTGCAGTCTTGAAATCATACCGTGATGGATACAAAAAAAGTTTCCTAGCTGAGTCTGGAATAAGCAATATTTTCAAGTTTCTTGGTCCGTGTAAATATCATCTACAGACGACTATAAAAAATCTGTTCAGGTTATCTTGTGAGATTATAACCAAAGGCTGGCATTTGAATTTTGTCTCCAACATTTGTACACAATGCAGATGAATTGAGAGGTTGCAGGTAATGAACATTGTGTGGGATACCATTTGAATATTGCTTATGTACTTGACTGACAGAATACCAAAACTGCAGATTAATACATGGCACAGGGCATATGAAGACTAGAAAAATGAATTGTTAAAGTTTAGAAAGATAAGCTGGCCAAAACATTGCGCACACAAGTGAACTGTTATAATAGACAGAGGAGATCTAAAATACGCTGAAGACAGCCTTATGCAGATCAATTGAACATGTTGATTAGTAAGGTTACAACTTCACTGCCAAGGATCAATGCATGAGATGTGTCAATTAATGATACACAAAATCAAAATGCAAAACAAGGCAGCACTGCTCAGAACCAATTAAAATGGTCTAAAGTTAAGAGGACTGGCAGTGCTCAATTTTAAACTGTTCTTTCCTCAAGTCCATTTCATCTTCTTATTTAGTAAACAATCTGCCCATCCTCCAGCTGATTTCTCTGCATTCTGCTAACAGATCAGAACAAAAAAATGCAGCCCAGATTCTGCACCATTCCCAGCTGGCTTTACTGCATGCCAGAAAATCTCAAACAAAAGTACAGGCAAAAGTCTAAATGTTACCACATGAATGTTTTGCTAGATTTAACCCTGCATTTGCAAGACGTAGCACAAACATACACAGGGATCCAGATCCGCTTTCACCTTTAATGTTTTGATTAAAGCACAGCCAGAAATAAAATTTCTGGAGCTGCTCCACAACTGATAGCAGCGGATAAAACAGAGTAGTAGTAATAACAAATAGGAAATAAAGGCAGCACATTTGGAAATGAGGACATCTGAAAGCCAAAGCAATCATTTTCCACCCCTTTTCAAAAAGCTGAGCAAAGTTGCAAACAGTACAACTGTAAAATGTTGGAATATTTCAAACAGGTCAAAATGAGTTTATACTTTATTAGGACAGTGTGTTCTGCCAAAGGGAGTGAATGGTACGTGTTAGGAAACCCTCAAACTGTGTAAAACATTTTTGGATGGGAAACTGGGCTTTTGGAAAAAAAAGCAGAGGAGCACCATGTTTGAAAGAAGCTCAAATAACCAGAGATGAAGCTAATATCAACTTGTATTTACAAGTCATGCTTCAAGGGTCAGCTCAAAATATCAATTACTTGTGAAGTATCAATACCCAATCTAAAAGTGTAAAAATTGCATCTTCCCAGCTACTTTGCAGGAACGTAATAAGACAATATAAGGTCCCTCCTAGACCTAACATGGATGTTAACTGTTGTTCTTTAAAATTTACCAGTACGGTACAGGATATGGAGCATTTAACTTTTGAAATCATACTTCCCTCACTCATTTTATTTATAACAGTTTATGTCGTCACAACACATGCAAAAAAATAAACCCAGAGTAGTCAACAGTCCACATTCATTCAGGCTCAGTTAATAACAGCCAACCTTCCACTTACATTTCTAAACCAGCTCAACCACACTAGATCATAGAAACCCTACACAGAGTGGAAGCAGACCATTCAACACATCAAGCTGACACAGGCCTTCTGAACAGCATCCCACCCAGACCCACTCCCTTAGACTATCTCTGCAACCCTGCATTTCCCATGATAATCCAGCTAGCCTGCACAACCCTGGACACCATGGGCAATTTAACATGGCAATCCACGTGCACATCTTTGGACTGTCAGAGGAAACCAGCGCACCCAGAAGAAACCCACGCAAACATGTGGAGAATGTGCAAACTCCACAGTCACCCAATGCTGAAAATCAAACCTGGGTCCCTGGTGCAGCAAGACAGCAGTGATAACCACCCAGCCACCATGCCACCTAGAGCAGAGATCCTCAGAAGGACCTTTTCGGTCTACTCCTGCTACAGTTTCTTATTTTATAAAGACTTCCAAGTGTTTCAACTTAGCTGCTTCCTTCTACAAAGTAAAAAAGAAATCATAGGCAGAACTAGGTTTACTTCATTGTATGTGTTCTGCATGTGTTTAGTAAGTTAGCTAACCCTGAGAAGGTAAAGTATTCGTAGGGCCATTCTCCTCTTAGAGAGGCAGCTGGTGGTTGTTTAACCTGAAGGCCACTACTGCTCAAGCAAAAGGGAGAGGTGGAGGAGGAGAGTCGGTGCACTATATGAACCAAAGCTCTTGGCATTCATTGCTGTGTGAAAAACGCCAGTGACCAGGTCAACTGGGCTAACCTAACTAGCTGGGAGTCAGTTAAGTTTAGCCGTAACGCAGAATCTCAAACTCAACTGACATGAGTTTTAAAGCTCAAGTATACATAGTAAGAGCAAGTTTGTTCTTCCACTATTCAAAATACATTCAAAAGCTCATTTCAACTCAGTTAATTATAATTGCCAGTCTTTTACCAATTGTGCCAACAGATACATGTTAAGGGGGACTGGGGCCTACCTCAAAGTTCTCTTGAGATGTTCGGATGAAATACATGTCCATTTAATGAAATTGTCTGTAAACTGAACCAGTCAGGATTGTGCCCCCTGCCAACACGTATTAGAATTTGTATAAGTAACTGAGAATGCTTGTTAAACAACAGAGGTTAAATTTTATTTAGACTGGGTCTAGGAATGTGCTTTTCTGATCAGGAGGTTAACTTTAATACAACTACTTGTACCCCAAATATACACACCTAGTCCTCACCCAATTCTCCTTAATTAACATTAAACCATCTCCCAGTCCCCCAGTCCCCCAGTCCATTGGCCTGAAGCATTCCTGACAAACCCGACCAGACAACAATGCTTAGAGCGGGTTGAGCAAAGCTCAAAAGCAAAAAGGTATACAGAATTCGATAAGTTGCTACTGAAGCAAAAACCAGTCATGACTATATTAAACTGCAAAGTGAGCCCAGTGGTCTACTTCTATCCCAATGTTCCTGAAAATGAGGAAGCATGTAGGAAGTCAGATACATTAGTGAAGTCGGATCATGTGAAGTAGTACTTTACAAGCAGTGAGTAAAACAAGATAGAGCATACAATGAAACAGAGCACATTCCAAATGACAATGCTAAGACAAATTTGGCTGGAGTGATCTAGAAGCTGACACGTTTTGGTAAGAGCAGTGGGACGCATTCAAGGAACAAATAGGGGGAATACAGAGCCAAGTTGGTCCAAGGTTGGGACCAGCAAATTCTGCTAACTCTGGGGAATATGACAACATACAAAGTTGGTTAAGGAGAAAAACAGATGAGGGAGGCAATGCCCTCGTGGCATTATCACTGGACTGTTAATCCAGAGATCCAGATAATGTTCTGGGGACCCGGGTTCGAATCCCACCATGGCAGATGGTGGAATTTGAATTCAACAAATATTTGGAATTAGAGTCTAATGACTGTGAATCCATTGTTGACTGTTAGAAAAACCCATCTGGTTCATTAATGCCCTTTAGGGAAGGAAACTGCCATCCTTACCTGCTGTGGACTACATGTGACGCCAGACCCATAGCAATATGGTTGACTTAACTGCAATTAGCGATGGGCAAGAAAAATGCTGCCTTGTCCTGTGATTGAATAAAGAAAAAAAACCGTTGGCAGATACTGAGTGCTCAAAACAGCAAAGGCCTAGAATGTGTAAGATGAAACTTATGGAAACCAGGAAAGTAGCAAAAAAAGGGGTGTGAAAGAATTATGGCTTGTAAAGTAAAGTTGTCAGTCATTTTACAATTATGTTAAAGATAATTAGGGAAAGAGTAGGGCCCAGTAAAGACCTCAGAGGCAATTTGTGCATGGAGCCAGAGAACATAGTGGGCTTCTAAATGACTACTTTGTGTCAGCATTCACTAGTGAGGGGATGATTTGAGTCCAGAAATCAGGGAGAAGGACAGTGATATACTTAGAAGTCAGCATAGACACAAAGGTGGTTTTGAGTGGTCTTTCGAGCTGGATGAAATATATCCAGAGGGCATCGAGTGAGGAAAGGGAGGAAAGAGCAAAAGCATCGGTAATTGTTTTCAATTCCTCCTCGGCTACAGGAGAATTGCTAGAGGCTGGTAGACAGTCAGTCAGTCAGTGTGGACCCTTACTCAGGAGAACAAGGGATAAGCCACTAAATCTCAGTTGTGGGGAAACTACTGGAGGCAATTTTGAGGGACAGAATTAATCTGACCTTAAAGAGGCATGGATTAGTCAAAAATAACCAGCATGGTTTTAAGACATACCAACTTGATTGACTATGATGCAGGGGTAACCAGGCATGTACCCGAGGCTAAAGCATTTGACAGCATCGACTTGGACTTCACAGATCATAGAATAACAAAATCACTATAATGCAGAAAGAAGCCAGATGGACCATTGAGTCTGCATCCACCTTCTGAAAAATATCCCACCCAGACCCACCCCATCCCAGAACTCTGCATTTACTACTGCCAATCCACCTAACTTGTACATCTTTGAACTGTGGAAGAAACTGGAACATCAAAAAAAATGCATGCAGACACAGGGAAGAATGTACAAACTCGTGAATGTGTGGACAGACAAAAGGTGGAATTGAATCTTGGTCCCTGGCGCTGAGGGGCAGCAGTGCTAACCACTATGCCTCCATTCAGCAATGTTTTTAATAAGGTCCACTTGGGAGACTGATAGCAAAGGTAAGAGCTCATGGTATCCAAGGAAATTTGGCTAATTGGGCAAATGCAGGACACAGATGGTGATTATTCATGACTGCTTTAAGTATCCAAAAGTAAGGTGTTGTACAGGGACCAGTGTCAGGCCCTTGCTGTTTGTGGTATATGTAAACAATTTAGACTTTAACACAGCAGGGTTGAATTTTAAGTTTGTGGATGATACAAAATTATTGCGGTGGTAAACAGTGAGGAGGATAGTCTTAGATTACAGGTGGGTATAGATGGGCAGTTCAGATGCATTGATCAGTGGCAAGTGGAATTCATTCCATTTAGATAAAGCAGTAGTGCTCTTGAGCAGGACAAACAAGGCAAGGGAATACACGAATGGTGGTACCCTGGAAGCACTGAGGATCAGTCGTGTTCATTGGTCCCTTAAGGCAGAGGGACAGGTCAATAATGTAGTTGAGACAGCCAACGGGATACTTTCTCAGCCAAGGCATAGAGTTTAACTGCCGGGAGATGTTTTATACAGTTGTGACAACATTAGTTGGGTCACAGCTAGAAAGTACTGTGCGCAGTTCTGGAATCCACATTATTGGATGGGCATGACTGTACTGTAGAGGGGTCAGAAGAGAGAGTTACCAGAATGTTGCCCGGACTGGAGAGTTTTAGTAATGAAGACAGATCGGATAGAATGGTGCAGACTGCTCTTCCATGGAACAGGGAACTTGCAAGAGGTGGTGATTGAAATTTATAAAATTATAAAAGGGGTATAGACAAGGTTGATGAGAAGAAAATTTTTCCTTCATGCAGGGATCAATAAGGGGCATAGATTTAAGATAAAGGGCAAGAGATTTAGAGGGCGTGAGAAAACTTTTTCACGCAAAGGGTGTGGTAATCTGGAATGGCGTTAGAAACCTTCATAAAATTTTAGTACTTGGATGCACACTTGCAATGTCAAGGCATATAAGACTATGAGCCAAGTGCTGAAAGTGGGATTAGAACAGTTAGATGGTTGTTTTTGACCACAGACTCAAAAAGGACCGTTTAGCCTTTTTTGGCGAAGACATAGATGTCTCTAATTCGTTCTTTTCTGGCTCCCTCAATTTCAAATTCCACCAGCTCGACATTGAACTATTAGGGATGGAAACTACATTTAACACTTTATGGTAATAGCCCTGACACACATCCAGTCATAAATGGAGGTGGATAACAAAACAACAAAGAGGTAGCAGCAGCCCCATGAACATCCCTCGTTCTAATGGCGTCAGAGCCCAACATGCCAGCACAAAAGACAAGGCTGAAGTATTTGTAACCATCTTCAAATCAGAAGTGCTGAGTGGAGATCCATGCCTCTTGAAGTCTCCAACATATGATATCAATAACTCTAAGTGTTTTTAGACCTGAAACATCCTGGATCCAGTACTGAAGACCTATACTTCACAATCATTTGTAACCCTAGACAACCATTTCCTGTACAACTACAGCATTGGCATTTACTTGCCAAATGTAGAAAATTGCAAGGGTATATCTTGTTCACAAACAGCAAGTTCAATCGGACGAGTTCAGTGTTTTATCCTCATCCTGTGCCCCAGCAAAAACACATCCGAGGAACAGCACCTCATCATTCAATTGGTTATTTACAGCCCCCTCAAATTAACATCAGAGCACATGCACCGTCCACAAATTTCCTTTTACTTTAGTAGTTTTGGTTTTTTTTGTTTTTGACAGCAGCTGTCCAGGATTTAACACCTCCTGTACACATACTTTTTGTTTCTTATTTCATTGCCAAACTTTTGGCTTTACAGTTGTAAGGCCAATCAATCCAACCATCCACCCCAATCCCACTGACTTATTGAAAACAACTTGCGTTTCAATGTTTTCCAGCCTGGTGGAAGATCATCAGCCTAAAATTCAATGCTACCTTCTTCACAGATAGCAGCTGACCTGCTGAGAATTAAGCATTTGCTGTTTTAATGTCAGTCATACAGCACTGAAACAGACCCTCCAGTCCAACTAGTTCATTCTGACCATGTTCCCAAACTAGACTATTCCTACATGGCAGCATTTGGCCCCTATCCCTCCAAGCCTTTCCTATTTCTTATACTTATCCAAATAGCTTTTAAACATCCACCACTTTCTCAGACGTTCATTCCACACAAAGCTGTCCCTCATGTCCTTTTTAAATCGCTCTCAAAATACGCCCCCTAGTTCTGAAACCCCACCCCACCAAGGAAGACTCTTGCGCCAGATTTCTAGAATTTGTAGTATTGCCTTTGGAAAGCATTTAGCAACTAATCCCCCATTACAACATCCTAAAGTTAACAGCCTCACAGATGATGTGAAAAATTCCACGCGTGAATTAACTCAAACACAAGTCAATACTTTAAAATATTGCAGTCCAACCACTTATCATGAACTAGCTGCTTAACCATATTGAAATACAGCAGAATAAAAGCTTCAACAAGTAAAAATAATGTCAGATTGTGGCTCGAATCCCCCACATCATATTATTTAGATGGCAAGGAAAGCTATTTGCCATGTATCAGTTAAGAACTCAAATTTTACAAATTTTCTAAATTTATACTGATGTGACTCTTTTGTTGGAAAGAGAAACCTGACGCACTACTAAATACCATATGAAAATATTTTGCTGTGCTTTGGAAGGTAGCTGATCCATCTGCACCTATTCCAAGGAATAGGCAAAATTTGTGTTAAAATAATTTTTACACCAAATCACAACAGAAGTTTGCTTCCTTCCAAACCGTCACTAAAGTGAGCTCAATATGACTTGTTCAGTCTTCACTCAGCTACATATCTGGCTTCTTGAAAAGCAACAAGCACTGGACAATTTAGATACACATTACTAAAAAAGGTGATAATTCAGGGACAGGACACTGATTGCTATTTCAGTCACCTAGTCTTACCTTACAGTTTTGTTCCTCAACATTTAAGCTGCAGATGTGTTACTAGAAAAGCTGAATGTTATTTTAGATTTAGTGTTGACCCATAGCATTACTATAGCTGAAGCAACTGCTCACAGGTCAGGCCCAAAAGAGTCACAAACCAGGAAGAATAGAGATCAAGATAGCTGACCAGTTATCTTTAAACTTAAAAGGAACAGAGTTGTACAGCAAGGAAACAGACCCTTCAGTCCATGCCAACCAAGTTTCCCCAAACTAAACAGTCCCACTTGCCTACATTTGGTCTATATCCCTCTAAACTTTTCCTATTCACATACCTATCCAAATGACTTAGATGTTGTAATTGTGCCTGCATCTACCACTTCTGGCAGTTCATTTCACATAAACTACCTTGTGTTAAAACATTGCCCCTCCGGTGCCTTTAAAATCTTTCTCCTCTGAACTGAACTTAAAATTATGTGTCTCCCACATTTCCCGGAACACATCCCTCACGCCCCATCCCCGCAACAATAACCAAAAAAGAATCCCCCTCGTCCTCACATACCACCCCACCAACCTCCGGATCCAACGCATCATCCTCCGACACTTCCGCCATCTGCAGTCAGACCCCACCACCAAAGACATCTTTCCCTCCCCACCCTTATCTGCCTTCTGGAGGGACCACTCCCTCCGCGACTCCCTTGTCCGCTCCACACTCCCCTCCAGCCCCACCACACCCGCCACTTTTCCTTGTAACCGCAGGAAGTGCTACACCTGCCCCCACACCTCCACTCTCACCCCAATCCCAGGCCCCAAGAAGACTTTCCACATCAGGCAGAGGTTCACCTGCACATCTGCCAATGTGGTATACTGCATCCGCTGTACCCGTTGTGGCTTCCTCTGCATCGGGGAAACCAAGCGGAGGCTTGGGGACCGCTTTGCAGAACACCTGCGCTCAGTTCGCAACAAACAACTGCACCTCCCAGTCGCGAACCATTTCAACTCCCCCTCCCAGTCCTCAGATGACATGTCCATCCTTGGCCTCCTGCAATGCCAGTGATGCCACCCAAAGGCTGCAGGAACAGCAAATCATATTCAGCCTGGGAACCCTGCAGC